>APFE030553621.1:3532-51005 GCA_000404065.3 Pinus taeda | reverse complement strand
TGAATATATTGATTTGAATTAGATGAGATGGCTAAGAAAGAGACAACTTTGTGTCACGAAGCTATGGAAATAGAACCAAGTTCGTAGTGTTATCAACCAATTCCTTGATCATTATGAATCAAAATCCACATTACACAATCAAATGTTTTTCACATACCCTTTCTAACCAAGCCGTTTCAAGTGCAATGTTCTCTGGTGTCTGAGAATATTTATTCCCCTGGTGGCCTCCAGATTGGAAAACAAACCAAATACGAGCGTTGTAATTATGGAATAAAGGTGTAGTTGTGGAATAAAGGTAGTGCAGGTTCGTAGCATGGATAGCAACACCTAGAGTATTCAAGTTGTACAAAGTACAAACAGGTGGATTCAGGCTCTCTCAAAAAGCAGATTGTGGGGATGGCTCATGAATTACTGGGCTATTCATATGTGATAGGCCTTAACACTCCTTGGCCCCGTTGCTGCGCTCTTCCCTTGGCAATCAATACAAAATTCTATCACGGAGGTTCACACAATCATGGCAGATCTGCATTCAATTCTTTTGCAATGGCGCCCTAGGTGTGGAAGGGATTATATATTAGTTGCAAATTCTCAGATAAGGGGTCAGGGTAATCCTCTGAGGAGAGAGAACAGCAGGAGGCAAAGGTTTTCTTGAATCGCTGGCAGAGCATTGTTGGTTTAGCAATGGATCGAAGCGATGGCGAGGCCCATAATGTTTTTGAACAAGTTAGCAACGGCCACTGAAGGGATGATTATGGCCGTGTCGAGAAAGATTGAAATGGAAGAGCATTTGATGCAAGTTAAGACACAATTGTTGGAATCGAAGCTCGTTTTGCTGGAATAGAAGTTGAAAAACTAGAGATGGAATGCAAGACGGGGAATGATTGCGATCGAAATAAGGATGACAAAGCTGGAGGAGAAATTTGAAAATGAGGCTTAGTACAAGGATGTAGATACAGAAAATCAATTCGAATTTTAAATTGATACTATAGCTAAACTAACTGTTACTTTAAAAAACCCCAAAAAAATACAGCTAAGGTAATACAGATAAGAGTACTAACCCATTACAAGCCTCCAACTCAAAACCGCTTATAGATGAAGCCTGAGACAGTGCGTTTCTCCACGCCGCAAGTTTTTCTTGACTGTATCTCCCTTTCCTTTCATGAATAAGTAGAGCTTGAGCATAAATACTACCTATGTCATTCAGCTGGAAACATCTATCTATGCCCGTCCACCTGAGAATTGTCAAAGCTGGAGCACACACTCTATCTATGCCCGTCCACCGTAGAAAACTTAAGACTTGAGCATACCCCCTATTGTTGTCGTTGCTCTGGTTCGTCCACCGTAGATCAGCTGGTTTAACTTTGTAGAATACCGGAATAACTGTGGCAGCACCTGACTTCATCGACTCTAACATTTGAACGAGTTCGTCGAGACACCATCTCGATTCCGCGTATCCAGTAGAGAAAATAGCAACGTGGACTGAGGCGGTTGATATAGCCTCTTCTATTTGAGGGATTATTTTTTCTCCGCGCTGCAGTTCCGGCTGGTCAAGAAACACTCTGAATCCATTGGAACGAAGACGGGGGTACAGATGGCTGGCGAAAGTTTTTTTAACATCGGTGCCGCGATGATTTATAAAAATCTCGCAGCTGTAAGTGCGGTGGGGAGTTGCAGAGGTGGAGGTGGAGGCGGAAGAGGGAGCGAGTGTGGTAGCCATTGTTAGGAATGCAGCGATACCCTGAGAAATGAGATGATAAAGATGACAAGGGTAACGCGAGCACAGCTTAACAAGTGAAATATAGTTGTATCGCTGTCGTCAATACAACCCTAGCTTAACCAGAGAAATCTCGTCAATACAACGAAACGAATGGTTGCCTCCCAGTTTGGCGTTATTAATTTTGCCCCTGCAACTCGCCTCTGTTTTAAAGCGCGCCGAAAGCTGCAACGAAATCGGTAAGGCCGTGAATAGTCAGCAGGAGCATCGACTTGATGCATCTCCGGCCCCACCTTGGTCGGCCACTTCCGAAAGAGTCGTTCGAGTGTGTGACAGGTGCGTCTGATTTACAGGAAGGTCTGTAATTTAATGGATGCATCATGATTGGTGTCCACTGCCCATTTGCAAAAGAGTGCTTTTTCGGTGTAACCAAGTCGGCGATTCAGTGCGTTTCTGCGACGCGGAATCATTCAGTGGCCCCTCAGGACCGTATACGCGCTTAAATGAGCAGCCATTTAATGCATGCGTCGTCTGGCCGTGGGGTTAAACGTCCTTTTCCCTGTGTAATTATTAGTATTTGTGGGCACCGCACTTTTTCACTAAAAAGATCATTCATTTTCAAAAAGTAAACTCCTTTTACACCGCACAGCATTAAAACTTATTTTAAAGTTTAATTTGACAATAAATCAAAATAATTTAAATTCGCTCAATTAACTATTTGCACTTTTTCAAAGAGTTCAAAACGTTATTTAAAATTAGCAATTGCACCATATGTTGTAATGGAAGTTATAAGAAATTTTAGAAACTGGATAAATATTAAAAAGAAAGTATTTTACTGGATCATCCATATGAAGTTTTCGTTGACTTCCTACTAAAAAAAGATTTTTACAAAGTTATAAGGGAAAAAAGATTTTTACAAAGTTACAAGGATATAACGAAGATTTTTATTAGTATTAAAAATGATGAGCTAAGCCATTATGGAGTAATTTAGTATGTTTTTGACTCGTGATTATATCATTTGATTGTATACTAGGTAATA
Source organism: Pinus taeda (assembly GCA_000404065.3). Classification (NCBI taxonomy): domain Eukaryota; kingdom Viridiplantae; phylum Streptophyta; class Pinopsida; order Pinales; family Pinaceae; genus Pinus; species Pinus taeda. The sequence goes on along the minus strand of APFE030553621.1, from coordinate 48,252 downwards.
ATAAATTTAAAAGGAAATCATAAATGTGGGCACATCACTTTTGTGGCCCAGGGTCTTAGAGCCCGTGGATTATATGTGATGAAGTTGTTCGTGGATTATATGTGATGAAGTTGTTAAAAGCTTGACGATTCTCTATTGTAATATTCATGAATTGAGTGGAGGGCTCACTTTGGCTGGTTTGGCCTATTTTAAGCCATGAGAAATAGTAGATATATTAGCCTGTTTTAAGCCATGAGAAATAGTAGATATATTATTCAATTTTCTCCTAAGAGATTCGAGGGTAAAATATGGTGTCATGTATTTTTAATTGTTTATGTGTTATCATATATTATAAAATGTATTTATTTCTATCTCATTTTTCAGTGACAAGTGGTTTCAAACGATGATGGTTGCAACTGTCAAAGCATTATATGTTGAGGCTAAAACTAACATAGAGAAGTCTGATTGGGATTTTACCTACACACATGAATATTGTATGAGAGGAAATAGAGGTCTAGTAGGGTGATATGCAACTACAAAAGTGAGATCTAGTGAGGGGATCAACTGTGTGTTAAAATGAGAGAATATAAGTACTGAATAATAATAATAACAAAAAAATATTACTTTGGAAATGGAATTTGTAAATTATTGAATAGAAATAACAAAAAGGAATATTACTTTGGAGATGAAAATTTTAAATTACATGTATATGGCGCCCAAATTTAAGATGGTTGCAAATGTCAAAGCATTATATGCTGAGGTGTTAAAACTCACGTAGAAAACCTACATGCATGAATATTGTATGAGAGGAAATGAAAAGGTCTAATACGGTGATATGCAACTAAAAAAGTGAGATCTAGTTAGGAGAGAAACTGTGTGTTAAAATGAGAGCAACTAAAAAAGTGAGATCTAGTTAGGAGAGAAACGAGCAACTAAAAAAGTGAGATCTAGTTAGGAGAGAAACTGCGTGTGAGAAAGTCCTGAATAATAATAACAAAAAAATATTACTTTGGAAACGGAAATTTGTAAATTATTGAATAGAAATAACAAAAAGAAATATTACTTTGCAGGTGAAAATTGCAAATTACATGTATATGACACCCAGAAGTAGGACTTGGCCTATCCTTTCTTGGAGTAGACCTAGGTGATAGGAGAGAAGGGCATGCAAATGTTTAAAGGGGTGATTGCATGAGAGGAATCAAATATTAATTAGTAATATCTTCTTAAATGTTTCATCATATATATATATATATATATATAGATAATTTAATCTTATGTTGTTAATGATGGAGTAGATTTGTAGCCCTGGGACAACTCAACTAATGATGGTTGTGTAAGTAAATGAAGTATTATATGTGAAGAGGTTTTTGGTTCACATCACCCCAATTCACATATATATGCAGAATGGTCATATCTAAGCGTCTAGCCAAGAGGTTATAGCAGTGGGAGGTTATAGTAGTAGTGGTTGGAATCGACCCCATGTCTCATGAGTATGAGATTGGTCCAATTGCCAATTCCTTTAGATACAAAGGAAAAAAAAAAAAAGATAGATTAGATCTACATGTTCTTAATTTTTCAATATAATCTTATGTTGAACTTTTTATGTAACATTATGTTTTCTTGACAACTTCTCTCCATATTGAAAAACACCTAACCCCCCTTAATTGTAATACACAATTAAAAAAATATATTCTTTAAATATTTTTAGATATAAGAAATAGATCTTACACACTAAAAACACCCTACTAAGATTATTTGCAACCAAAAAACAAAAGAAAAAAACTAAAAATTATTAGAATTATTCTTTCATTAATAATAAACAAGTTATTTGATCATAAAAAAATTCCTTTTACCGTGGTATAAACATAATCTAATTATTTTATTACTCTTAAAGTTAAAAGAAATATAATATATGATAAAAAAAATCTAATTATTCTATTACTCCTAAAGTTAAAAGAATTGACAAAATAAACAAAACTATATAATTTAAAAACCAAATCCATATTTAAAGCATTAAAACTCCTAATATACTATATGATTTATATGATTTCTTACGATCTAACGTAGAAATAGAAATCTCTTAGCCAGAATGAGAAACAATGTGCACTGTAATTCCTACAATTTAATAAAAAATTCTTTTAAATATTCAAGAAAAAATAATAAAAAATTTGAGAAAAAAAAAATCAATAACAATGTGCATTATAATTTATTACAATTTAATTTAGAAATTTCTTAGACAGACTTGAATGAAGAAGAAACAATGTGCACTATAAATTCCAACAATTTAATATACATTGTTTTAAATATTCAAAAAATAATAATACAAATTGAGAAGAAAAAATAATAACTAACAATATGCATTATAATTTATTACAATTTAATTTAGAAATTTCATAGACCGGAATGAAGAAGAAACAACAGATAAATATTCCAAAAGAACAAACAATGCAATGCAAATTTGAAGAAAAATAAGAAAAAAAATATTTTAACATCTTTTGTGGTAAGTGTTTAATCTAATTTTATTTTTAAATTGCTCTTTACATGAATTTAAAATTTGTTTTATTAAAAAAATAATGCTAATTAGTGCTTTTATAGTCAATGTGTTTAAAACAAAATAATAATAATAACAATTAATGTAAAAGATTTTTTTGAAGTGATTTGTGAGATATATTGTTTAACCCGGTCGACGATGACATTGGGTAACTTGGAATGGGATGTTAGCACTCAACTTGTGGTGGATTAATAATTGGGATGCTTCCCTCCTCAATGGCAGCTGTCTTTCCACTTCGAACCTTCCCCGTAATTGCTGTGGTGATCACATCCTTCTCTACCCCGCATCATCATGAAGTAATGGAAGTTTACTAAATTTAATGTTCACCATTTTATAAGATCTGTCATCATCACTTAAAAAGATCTATTAAAATATTATTATATGATTTCTCTTAATACATTGAGGCCAAATCAGAATATTTACAAGGTGGAAACTACACTTGTGAAAGTGTATTTTCTTGTAATATACAAATTGTTATTAAAAGTGAGGTTTCCTCATTACTGAAACCAAAACTCTTTTGATTCTATGTAACTTAAAAAATTCTCGTTAGTAAAAATAATTCATTACACATAACATTGAAACCTTAAATTGCAGGAGGAGTTTAAGAGGTAGGTGCATCTTCTAAAATGTTCATAAAGTTGTTATTGGAGTATTAGCCATTTATAAACTTTGTTAGCAATTTATAAAAGATCAAGTGAAGTTATTCTTTCGGGTTCAAGTGAGCTCTTATTTCCAAATACTTAGATATGCGAAAGTATGGGCTATCAAATTTTTGTGTGTGTGCCAATATTGTTAAGAATGAAAAAATAGTTTGTTTCAAGAGTGTGACTTGTGTTTAGGACAGGGACTCTCTTAGTTAATATGGTAATTAGTTAGAATACTCTTATATTTAATTTTTGCTTCTAAATGTCTTTGTGTGATTGTTACTATGACTCTCTTAGTTAATATGGTAATTAATTAGAATACTCTTATACTTAATTTTTGCTTCTAAATGTCTTTATGTGATCTTTACTATCTATTGTCTATTGTCCCTTGTTTCTATTGTTGTCTATTGTCCCTTGTTTCTATTGTCTATTGTCCCTTGTTTTTTTTAAACAGATGTTCACTAAATGTGAAAAGCTAAATGCGAAAAGCCAAAAGTATACTAAATGTGAAAAGCTAAATGCGAAAAACCAAAAGTATACGATTGGCTGCAACATGAAAATGAATAACATAATGAAAAGGGTATTATGGGTATTAAGAGAAACCACACAAAACAAAGACAAAAATGACAAGTCAGGAGATCTTTATGATACCTAACTTTCACATATTTTAGGTAAATTTCAGTTTTCTTTACTTTTGCACATAAGTCTAAGGCTTATATCATTGAATGTTTCAAGCATCTACAAAATGTAATTTTGTTCCTTACTTCGAATTGAATAAATTAAGAATTTTTTTTCTTCGTAAGAATTGAATAAAATTAAGTTTTTTTTTTTTTCTTGGTAAAAATTGATAGAGCATGAAACATCTACAAAATGTAATTTTGTTCCTTACTTTGAATTGAATAGAATGAAATTTTCGTTTCTTGGTAAAAATTGATAGATTAAATGGTGAGGCATTAAGTTTAATTTGTCTAATTTAAGTTTAATTTTTCTAATTTAGATAATTCCAGTGCCCTAGGTTTGAGTTGTCTAATTTATAGAATTCCAAACTTCCCTTTCTTTCCTACAAATGTTTGAGTCCTTTAACCTTTAACATTCTTCACCTCAACTTGTCTTCTTCTATCTTGCATATCAATGATAATTGTCTTCTTTCCTAGCTTTTGTAGATGAGATCTTATGAAGATATCCTTCATCCTTTGATACCTATATTTTTTGTGTAGATATGATCTAAGTTGTGTAGGTAACTTTCCTCATAGATCCAAAGATGATAATGACTTCTTGCTTTCAAGATACTTGAACTACTTTGGTAGTGAATTTCTTCTTCATTTCTTCTTTCTCTAGGGTGGGGTCCTGGTGTATATCCTCTTCTTTTGATGTTTCTTGATCCTTTTCTTCCTCCTCTTCATATTCTATGTAAAATAATTTCTTCTCAGCACACTTATGACCTTTAGTGCTTTTGCTATCACAATTGTAACAAAGCCCTTTTTCTCTTTTTTCTTCCAATTGTTGTGGTGTAACCCTTGTAGGTTGTGGAAGGCTAAGAGAAACAACACTTCCATATTTATAGCTGTGAGGGTAGACTTCCTTGTTGCCATAATTTTGCTTTCCACTTTGTAACAAAGCCCTTTTTCTCTTTTTTATTCCAATTGTTGTGGTGTTGCTCTAAAGAATGTGTTGCTCTTTGTATCCTCATAATGTGCTATCATTTCCTCTGTGAAAATTAACCATGTAACAAGTTGTTTACGAGAATAAAGCCATTTATACCATAAAAATTGATCTTGTTCTAAATCTGAAGATACAATACATACCTTTTGTAATAGTGGTACGCCATGTAGATCAAAATATTTATCCATCTGTAGTATCCAATTTACCAGATCCTTGCCATCAAACTTCCTCATATCGCCTTTTCTTGATTTTAGGAGCTCGATCTTGAAACGACTGAAACTCTATAATTTTGGATCTTCTAGTTCTGAAATTGCAACCTGCCATAGTCCTCTGCATCCTCTTTCTAATGCCACCAGTCTGATCAAAATTGGATTCTCCAAGAAATAGTTATGCACAATCTCCCAAGATGACCTGATTATATATTGTTTTAGAAGAGCGAACTTGTATGAAGTGCTATGTGTCACTGTTTTGACCTTCGGATCTGAAAAATATACATAGGAAACTACAGTCATGACAATTTTCCCCGGGTCACCTGTTTAGAATGTAATTCAGGAGTTTGCAAAAACCCTAACTTCCTTAGATCATATCTCCGCAAATGTAGCGAGACAAGCTCTGAAATTCAGACGTGAGCTTTAGTATGATTTTAGCAAAAAAAAACCAGCTCACAAAAAGATAGAAAATGTTATGAAACCAGCTCACAAAAAGATAGAAAAGATAGATCAACGCCTTATAATTTAGCATCTTTGAGGGAATGTTATGAAACCAACTCACAAAAAGATAGAAAATATAGATAAATGCCTTAGAAATAAGCCTCTTCGAGGGGGAAATCTCCTTTACATTACACAAATGAACAATTCTTAGATGATCAAATGACAAGACCTCCTTTCTATATATAGAAGTCTAAGGGGTCATAATATAATCAGAGCCAACATAACAATAATAATGTAAGGGCACAATAATAACAATAGTGGGCTTCTATGGGGCACAATAATAACAATATGGGGACTACATGGGTACAACAATATAATAAGGGGGTTATACTAATAACAATGAGGGGTTACACTAGTAGTATAGGGGCCTAACAACTCCTATTGTTAGGTACTCATCAATTAGATCCATTTTGGCACTATCAGCACATATGGGATGGAAGATACATCAGATGGATGTAAAGAAAACCTTCCTTAATGGCATGATTGAGGAAGAGGTGTATATTGAGAAGCCTGAAGGTTTTGAGACCTTCAACAAAGAGTCACATGTGTGTCGACTCAAGTGAGCGTTGTATGGGGTAAAACAAGTACCCCGTGCTTCATACACTATGTTCGATAGCTACTTCACCATATTAGGATTCACCAAAACTAAAGCATATGCAAACCTTTACTATATTGTGGTTGAAGGTAAATTGTTGATTATGGTTTTATATGTCAACATGTTGATTCTGACAGGTGATGATAATTTGATCAAGTCTTGCAAAGAGGACCTTGAAAGAGAGTTCGAAATGAAGGACTTGAGGCTCATGCACTACTTTCTAGGCATGGAAGTATGGCAAGGTGATGAGGAAATTTTTGTCTCTCAAGGAAAGTATGCCAACGAGACACTCAAAAGATTTCACATGGATATCAGTAAACCCATGGAGACTCCTCTAGTAGGTAATTAGAGGAAGGAGGATGCTACTTCCGGTGAAGTAGTGGAAGCCACTATTTACAGGAAGCTTGTGGGTTCACCCATGTATTTGGTGAACACACGACCGGACATGTGCTATGCAGTTAACCATCTTAGTCAAGTGATGGTTAAGTTGACCAAGCTATATTGGAAGGCAGCGAATCATGTGTTGAGATACCTTAGAGGAACTATTCCATATGGTTTATGGTAAAGACGGACAGAGGGAGTGAAGCTTCAAGGCTTCATCGATGCAGATTGGGCAATCAATCCATCCGCCAGGAAGTGCACATCAGGAGGGATCTTCAGTATTGGGTCAACAGTTGTTTCTTGGTATAGCAAGAAATAGAGATCAATTGCACTCATTTTAGCAGAGGAAGAGTACATGATTGTTAGTCAGGCATCTTATGAGGCTATCTGGATGAGGAAGATTCTGGTTGGTTTGTTGGGTTAGCAGATGGATCCAACTATGATTTACTATGACATTAGAGTTGTATCAAACTCTCTGAAAATCTAGGTTTTCATGATTAGTCCGAGCATATTGATATTATGTATCATCATCTTTGAGATTGTGTGCAGAGGAGAATTATGTTGTTGGAGTACATTCCCACAAAGGAGCAGGATGAAAATATTTTGACAAAGGTTTTGTCAAGATGAAAATTCGAGTTTCACAAAGACATGATCGGGGTAGCTGATAATCCCTTTCTTTTTTAGAGGGAGTGTTAAAAATAGCAACAAGAAATTCCAATTTAATTTTTCCTTGAATTAAATTGTCAATTAAATCGAAATTCTATTCTCATAGCAACTTGTAATAGTTAATTAAGTTAAATTGACTTAATTGACTTAGAAAATTCAAGTTGGAAGTCTATCTAGATTCATGTAGAGTGATCCCTAAATTTTAGGGGCCTAAGTTGAGTTCTTTTGAGTTGTAATTAGATAACTCTGTCTAACTAAGTTATAGTCAGTTAAACTAGTTCTAACTGTTGGAGGAACTAGTAAAGGTCTAGTAATGGAGTAGTGCACCAGTACCACACCAATTAACTGAAGATTCACTCATAAATAAATCATACATGTCAATTCAGAAGAAGACCCAGTTGATATTAGAGTTCACGGACAGTGTACTATCAGTTGTATAATTTTCCGAGTTGTACATATGGTGCATACAATCAATTGAGGATCTATGTTTGGATTACGCAGTTATGGAGAGTGGATTTCCCAATTAAATATGGAATAATTCCCTTAGGGATTGTAAAAGGAAGTAGGGTCTTGGCAGGCAACAAAATTGGCTAAGTGTTGGCTTGTGAGGCAAAGAGTTAGATTGTACAAGTGCGGGAATTGTTCAGGACGAACAAGCATTGTATTTTCTTCTCAGATCTTTTGGTTAATGCAATATAGATAGTCAGGGTTTTTAATAGTTTTTTTCCTCAAAGAAATATTGTTATAAGTGTAATCAATATTCTTCCTTTTTTGCTTATTATTTTCATCAACCAATTTTGGTTTCTGCTGAAGAGTAGAGTAGATTCTTGTCTTATGTTTTAGCATATCATATAAGTTGTTAAATCTACAAGTAAAAATCTACACTTTGGCAATAGGAAGACTAGAGTTACGACTAAGTAGAAAAACCATAGAAAATAGGTAGCTAAAATTTAGCTTAGAAGAGATTTAGAAGTGTAGTTTTGTGACATAACTGAAATATAGAGAAAGGCCACAAAACTAGTGGCTTACACTTGAGTAGGGTAAGAATTCACCTCCTCTGATATTATGTTAAACACACACACACACACACACACACACACACACAAATGATAAACAAGATTAAGATAAACATGAGACACTTTTAGTCACAAAGATATGCATATAAATGCATGTTTTATGACCCTTGGTTTCATATTCTAAGTGGTCTCTTGGACTCCAATTATTTTCATATTCTACACTGTAACCCTTAGCAGATTAGGTATCCAGTAGTGAGAACGAGAAACGGATGCTAACTTGGCTTCTAAATGCCAACTAAACATGGACTCTTTGTTCCAAAAACCTCCCAAATAACAAAATGTAATGTTTTGCATATTCTTATGCTTGCAATACATTAGAATTTACTCTCGTAAATAAGTGGAAGGACATATTTGTAGCACCTGTGGAAAATACTGGGATTTTTCTCCCATGAATTTAATCGATACCTCAATAAAAGATCCCATGGAAGAAATTGCATGTTGAACCTGTATTTGTTGCGGCCAGGAACATATTTAACAAAATCATTACTCATATGTTTTCTCTCTCTCCTCTATCTCTTCTCTCTTCTCTCTCTCTCTCTCAATATATATAATATATATATATATTAATATATATATTATATATATATATATATATTATATATATATACATAATTTTTAATAATATAAAATACTTTTAATTTGTTCATAACAAAAACTATAAAATCAACTCTACATTATGTTAATAAGTAAACAAAGATTTAAATCAAACAAAAATTTGAACCTTGCATTATTTTACAATGCTTAGATCTTTTATTTAACCAACACTTTCTCTCTATGAAAGGACATTGTCAAACATTGTCATATTCTTATAAATACAAACATGAAACATAAAATTTTTAGCTGCTAACATTTTTCTTTAACTAAAATCCCTTTATGGAATGCCCTTAACATGTTTCTAGGTTAGTTTATGTTCTCATGGTCTGGTGATGCATATTTTCTATTCCTCGACACTCTAAGGGAATCTTTATTCAAAAAAATTGCTTGACATTATTGATGCTCATTGTTTTCAAACTGTTGAAACTGAATTTCCTTATTCCCTAAACTAATTTCTGATTTCTCTGTAAATTTAGTTTGGATTTGAATAACATTATTATCATCATACTGATCATATTTAGGCAAATCATCAAAACAAGTAATGTCATCAAACATACACATTAGATCAGGAGATTTCTCCTCCACATATTGCTCTATAAATCTATCTTCTGATCTATGGTAGTTGGAATTAGCAACAATTTGTTCATGACTCTCAACCTCTTTCTTTTGTGAAATAAATGTGTCATGGTGATCTTGAGTAAAAAAATAACCTTTCATGGTAATCTTTTGTATCCTTTCCTTTATCTTTCTTACCAAAACGTCGAGTTTCACCCCTGAATGTTGTTTTCCTTTGCTTCTGCTTTCAACCTTTCTCTTCTAATTTGTAGATTAACTTCTACATCTATTGCAAAAAGTTATGCATATGTTCTAGTGCTGAGGGATCTCTTTCTCTTAGCTGAAATTATATCTCTGGATCAAATGATTTTGGATAATGCAAAAGAGCTTAATCAGGAGGAGGTCTTATATTTGATGGCATTGAATAATAGACTTGATTAAATCTGTCAGAAAATTGTTGTATTTTTTCATTTGGCTGTCTTTTTAACTAATTATATTCTTCTATGATCACAAGAAGATTGACTTTGATTATCCATATATCAAGGAAAAATTTGACAAACTATTGGAAATTTGAGATGCTTGCAATAGGTAAATTCTTGAGCCAACTCTTTACTTTACTTTGCAAAGAAAGAGCAAAAACTCTGATAATAACATCATCTTCATCAATTTCAAATAAATCCAGATAATTCTCGAAACCTTGAATATGTTTTTGGGTAGTGATACCATTCTCTTCATCAAACCTAGGGAGATACTTGTAATAATTGTTAGGGAAATCATGGAGTGTAGGAGGTAAGATGAGTGGCTTATATCTATCAGGAACTTTATAAGGTACAAGAATATGTACAGGAATTGTATGATTAGTCTTGCTTGATTGATGCTCCTCAATTGGAAAATGATCTTCATAAGAGTTAGAAGAATGTTGCTCAAATTTGTAAGGAGACTTTATATATACAATTTTCAAAGGGAAATAATCTAAAATTAATCTAAAATCTTCTCTAAAATACAATGTACATTGAAAAACTTTATTGATGAGAAAGAACATAATTTCTTGGATAAAAATCCAAGTTAAAAGCCTGATCTTTTCATATTGTTCTTTTAGGTTCATTCCTCTAGTGGAGTCTTGATTGTGAAATTGATTTGGAGTCATCAGGTGGATGATTTTTACCTTTGTTTGTCTGATCACTGTCAACAATCACAGATCAAATCTAAAACTGTAAAAGATTATTGAAGAAAATGTTATTCTTCTCCAGTATGGTTGCCACTATGTTATCACCCAGTAATTTCCCAAGATTAAAGAAAGAGATCATCGGGGTAACCACAAACCACTTTTGGAGATCGGACCCTAGCCTTCTTGATGCTCAGAGAGGGCTCTCTCTATATGATTTAGCTTTGTTTGATGGGATTTTAGGCTAGTTGTGAATGTTCAGGGGGTTTTTGATTTGTATTGAAGATTGGGTGGTGGGATCCTTGAAACAGATGGATAGAATGATTTCTATAGACCATTAGGCTATGGAGTCAAAAGAAGGGCAGCAGAACTGGATCAACTCACTAAAGGGAATGTTCAAAAGGCAAGATAACAAAGTAGAGTGCAGGTCTTTAGGTGAGAGGGGTGAAAAGGTTTTAACCAATGTGAGAGAGCAATTAAGAATTCTCAAATCGGGATTGAAACGAAGAATAAAGGGTAATTGGAAACAAAGGGAAACTAAAAATCCTTTGCTATAGATTATAAGGAAACAACCTAAACTAAGGAGCAATTAAGAATTCCTTAACTTAGTTTATCAATAAAAAACATGTATTTGCCTAACTATTATAACAGAGTGTAATTAAACAAATTCTGAGATAATACTCTGGTTATGGCATTCAGATTCAAATAAACATTATGGAAAAACCTTAAGAAAGATAACAACAACGTGAGAAAATACTTTTCTACGGTTCACTCAACACATGAATCCTTTGAAAAATCTGGTCTTTATTCACCAATTCAGCTTGTTAGCTCAGTCAATGCTCCAATAGCTTTACAGTCTTTTGATCAAGAAGTCTATAGAAATGTCTAAGAACCCACCTTACATACTTTGAATTGTGAAGTATTTATACTAAGATTTTATTACAAATATCTCAAACTAACTTGAGATTTAATCTACGAAATACAAATATCTTCTTGCAGGAAGATAGAGACAGCGAGTGAATTGCTTTCATGTTGTCCCTTTTATTGTGGTACTGCTGGCCTTTATGGTTTGTTTTTAGCCCTTTATGCTCTTTGTTGTTTGAATTATCACACCGGAGGCTTCAGTTACTTTAGGCTTTCCTCTAATACTCTCTGACACTAATACACTTTTACTTTGATGACCTGTCTTTATCCTTCACTGTGCTTTTTCCTTTTACTGTACAATTTAACCTTTTACTGTCTATTTCAACTGTAAATTAATTTTTTTTTATGTGTATCAGAATTGAGAAGTGGATATTTATCAAGTCTCTGAATGTTTTATATGTTTGTCTTTTAACTGAATAGTTTGTTTGTTTCCTTAGTTTTGGTAGTCTAGGCTCTGTGTGAATGCTTTCTTCTCGGCTCTGTGTGTAATTGTCTTCTTCTATGTTCTGCGTCTAATGGTCTTCTTCTTCTGAATATAGGCTTTTTAATCAGTTTCTTATCTAGTCTTGGAGTAAACAAGTTCTGCAACTTGTATTAGAATTGTTTATCCAAGGTCTAGTCTTCTGTGGATTACCTGCAAAATGCAACAATTGTTAAGAAAACACAGGTTTGTTGGAAAGGCACTTGATGGCTTTATTTGCACAGGGATGTCCAAGAAAGGAGTCGTAGTAACATCCTGAATGTAAATGGAGGTCAAAAGATGTTATAGAGGTTTAGGGTGGCGCTGAAGGGTTTAACGGTTTTAACTATGAAACGAGCGAAAGGCACGAAAACAAAGGCTTTCGTGGTTTTAAGCTTTAAGGAGTAACTTTTCAAATATGGCGCGAAAATTCATATTGCGGATAATATGTGGTTTTACGGGTTGGCAGGGGGTGGTATTAGAGGTCGTCGCATCGCTTATGAGGCAAAGGCGATTTTTACGAGGGGTCACCCGATATAGTCCATAACTTGACACATAGCCTTCGGGGGGTCGGGGAAAACCACTTTATCGGGTGGGTATCATTTGGCCATCGGGCATAGCCGATGTGCCTATGGAGCATTGGATGAAGTGGATGTTGATCTAACGGTAGTTGGGCGAGGGAAGCGAGTGGGAGATAAAGCATGGGTTGAGGGAGGGGCCTGGCGTTATAAACCTTGGCGGTATGGGTTTATTTAAGGTTTAATCATAGGTTAAAAATGATCGGTCGGGGAATAATGAAGGGGTTTAACTCTTCAGGTGAAGGATGGGCGTCGGGTGAGCCTGATATGGCTGCGCATCATCATATTCGAGCGCGGATGATCAAACAATGGTCGGGTGGTGAAGTAGCACGGTCGAAACGTATGGAGGCTTTAAGGGGGCCCAATACTTTAATCACAAGTGATTTGTGATTATTTAAGTTTAAGGAGGGGTTTTATTTGTTTCGTTGGGATAAGGGAAAATGTATTAGTTTCTATTAAAACTAAGGGTTGGGGGTATTTACATAGGGATTTAGTTAATATACGTGAAAAGGGATATGGGGGAATCATATAATAAAGTTAATTAATTAATATGAAATGTGGTGGAGTGGGTTTTTCCTTAAGTAAAAAGGTAAAATGTAATTTTTTTGCGCAGTTTGCTTTATACTTAGGATAAAAGGTTTTTTGTGGGTTTTTGAGTGAAAAGGGATTTACATGGGGGGTTTTTACTTTTCCTAGGTAAATGGAGTTTAACCTTAGGAAAAGGGGTTTTCTTAGGGTGATGGGGGGGAACGAATTTAATGAAGGGATTCTAGAACTTGTGTCCATAAGTCATTAAGCCGAGGGTCTGGTCCCACCAAAAGTCAGAGAAATGCTCTGAGCCTTTTTGACTTGTAAGATTTAAAGTACTAGAATATACTTGTAGATAGGAAATTAGTAAGTATAGGGAAAAATATGAATTGGGGGGAGTTAATCACATTGATTTGCAAACCTTTGCTTTTGCCTTCATAATTGATCATACATGTTGAAATATGTGTCCAAACATGATGCATGTGTTTTGATCCAATCAACCTTGTAGTTTAGCAACCTTTCTTCTACTTACCCATTTCTTACCCTAACATGTTTTCTTCATTTCTTTGTGTACATTTAGGCTAGTAAACCCTTATCTCATCTTTTCTTTTATAAAACAAACTATCTATTTCTAACCTTATATTATCCGAGGGTTCAAATTAAGCTTATGAGCTCCTTTTATTTCTCTACCTATCTATGATCTGCTAAGATTAAATCGTTTGGTCAGATTTTATTCTCTACCTATAAACATAAAATTCAAAGCATGAAGTAACCAAGATTAAATAGTTTGATTACCATGGATAAAAGTAAATAGTAGTGGTATTTAGGCTTGCACACTTTCATGGTCTATTTTGTTTTTTGGGTTCATTTTCATTTTCTTTTTTGACTTTCTCTTATTCTTTTTGTCCTTTGATATATGAAAGTAATATTATACTATATTAAATATTAAGTGATATTATACTGTACTTAATTTAATCTATTAGGAAATATATAGATTATTATAATTACATTACCCTAATAATATTAAATATTAAATTTTAATATAATCTTATATGCATAATTATTGTATTATATGGTAAGTATTTACTAATATTATAGAATACTATAATATAAATATATTACTAGCTTACACTGTAAAGATATTAAAGATATTATAATACTAATAATTGCTACTTTATAACATATAACTAAATACCAATATGTTAATTATATAGCACAATATTAATATACTAATATCAAATATATTAAATGTTAGTTTTAAAATAATTATTATTCTAGTAAGAGTATATAACATATACATATGATATTATTTCTAACATTAATTTGAATTTAGTTAATATTTACAAAAGACTAGACTTGGAAATCTGCGTAGCCGACAACATGGTTGCCGACAACAACAATTGACGTTTCGAGTAATGATAGAGCGGGGTCGTTGGTGGTTTAATCCCATATTCGTTGTTCAAGTGGAATAATTATTGATTAACTTGCCATAACACCTAACCTGATGTTGACAGTTTGAGCGCGTCCCTGTCGGCTTGGCGGTGATTGTGTTGACAACCGTGACAAAACAAGAATATATAATTCCATAATTATCACGTCATTGAATTCTTTGTTGCAAACATAGGGTCGTGGTTCAATGTTATATCCAAGGAAAAGAGGCCCCTAATCCTATCAATGATGTGGCCATGTGTGGTTAGTTGTAAGCATTCGTGCCACGTGTATGATTCCTTGTTATATCAAAGGAAAAGAGGCCCCGAATCCTAATCAATGATGTGGGCATGTGTGGTTGGCTGTAAGCATTCATGCCACGTGTATGTACGTCTTTTGTTAAATAAAATATTTCTTTTAATAAATTTTTCGTTTAAAATCTGAATATCCCAAACTCATCGCTTGGTTTAAATTTTTTATTATTTATATAAAGAGTGAGTTTATCCATACAGCAAGAAATTTCGTGATGACGAGGTGCAAAAGCTATGTTTATGATCATATTTTGCTAGGCTTGATCTTTGATTTGTGATAGTTTGTGGGTGCCCTTGCATTGGCATATTACAATGGGGCGAGTTCTATTTGTGCGATAATAGAAAATTTAATGTCCGTTGACATGGGTAGTGTTTAACACCATATAACATCTTTGCGCGGTTTTTTTCTCTCTCATCACCCCGTGGGGTGTTATATGGTGTTAAACACCGCCCCATGTCAGGCGCATTAAATTTTCTATGGTCGCATATTTAGCAATTGCCATTACAATGGGGGTTTTAATGTATATAATTCTTTTAGTTTATAATGTATAATATACAAAAAAAAATGATATATATTCAATGATTCAATTTAACAATAGTTTTATTATTATTGCTTTAAATTAGGTTTATTATATATAATATATATTACAATAGATACCATTTATGCCATTCACAATATTTTGTTATTTACAATATATTATGTAATTTATAATATTTTATCATTTATAATTGTAAAGTTAGATATCATTTTTGGGATTCAACTGTGTTAAGTAAGTTATTGTGGGAAAACTCCATAGTTAAGCATGCTTGAGCCAGAGGCGATTTGGGATGGGTGACCTCCCGAGAAGTCCTAGTTACCAAGTGCAAGCTTCGGAAGTGATGGTTGACGCTATGTGATTCATTTCACTAGTTTCAATCTCACTTCTTCGCCCCTGTGAGCATCACCTGATGCAATGAGTGCTAAGTGGACTATTCAAAAATCATGAGAAATTAGTTAGTTACTACTACCTCTCATGGAAATGGTCATGCATGAATGACTTACTTAACACAGTTGAATCCCAAAAAATGATATCTAATATAATGCACTGCAAAAACCCCTCAATACTAAAATTGTAAATCTATTTTTATATTTATTTTTTAAATTGAATATTTACAATGTAATTATTATAAAATTTAATTATGTGATAATTAACTCTAATATATATTAATTATGAATTATTATATATATATATATATATATATATATATATAGTATATATATATATATATATATATCTGTATCTGTGTGTGTATATACAATATGGCTAATTAGTGATCTATCTTTTTATCAATACAAGTATCAAACAAATTCAAGCCACAAATTGACATCTAGGATTTGAAATTACTTTTGCAAAGTAAAAGATCGAAAATATTAAACTTTTTTACCGATAACGCGTGCTTCTACTGCTGCTAATGGATCTGCGCAGCCCTAGCCAGAGAAATCAACATGCCGCGCCACTCAGCGGCCCCCTACTACTGAGGTCTTAGCACGATGGATTCTCCAGAGGACAAAGATCCTCTCTCTGATCATCAACAAGAAAATGAAGGAACAACAAAAACATTCGCCTCTCTCATATCTGCAATGGGTCCGGCAAAGAATCGACCACCAATAACTAAGTTTGTTAAAAGATTGGAAGACATCCCTGAAATCTTCCTCCCCCCGCTCTACCCCGTAGAGAAGCTTTGTCCCTGGCGGAGCGTGGATTAATTGGGCAATTTACTGGGTTATGGCCCTCACCTAAGACTGTCCAAAAATGGGTAGAAAGGAATTGGATTGTGTCAATAAACGGGAAAATTTCAATCAGGTTCTCTGGAAGAGGGTACTACACCTTCCAATTTGAAACCAAGGAGGATCGTGATCTGATATTTAGGAATGGCCCATACTTCATGGATACAAGGGGACTGTACCTAAACAGATGGACACCAGACTTTGATCCAGAAATGGATGTACCCAGTGTTATCCCAGTCTAGGTCAGGTTGTCGCACCTTCCCCTCCACTGTTGGGGAGACGATTCAGTTAAAGCTATAGGAAATGCAGTCGGGAAATACATAGACAGGTGCGAGCCAAAGAAAAATATGCATGCATGCGCCAAAATGCCACAACATACATTCTGGCAAAAGAAAATCTAGACATTCTTATGATTCGGGAGACCAAAACAAATGGGCATGAAAAGGAAAAAAAAAAATACGAAGGGGAAGCAATACACGCAACAGGAGCTTCAAGAGGAATCTGCACAATATGGAAGAAAGGGCACTGGGAACTAATACAACAAAAAAATATCAGCACTTGATACAAACAGATCTAAAGCAAATAAGCACAAAAGAGAAGTACAGTGTCATAAACATATACGCCCTCAACCACTACAAGGAAAAAGAGCAATGTTGGGACACCATAAAGGAAGCACTAAAAGAACTACAAACTGGGAAAATGATTCTCGGAGGGGATTTAAATTTGGTAAGAAGTATAGAAGAGAAGTTTGGAGGGATATACCACACAGATCCATCCAGGGATGCTCTAGAAGAGATAATGGAACAACACAACTTAATAGACATTCCCCAAACAACGGAAAATATACCTGGAGCAACAAAAGAGTGGGAAAAAATAACAATAAAGAAAGGTTGGATAGAATTCTGATTCAAAAAAACACAGCAGCAGTGCACAGCTCTATTAAATCTAAAATTTTACACACCACGGCATCTGATCATAAGTTGGTGGCAATATTGATGGGAAAATGGAAAATCAAGGACCGCTTCCATTTAGATACAACCCAATATGGGACAGCAATACAGAATTCAGTGAACTAATCAAGGAAGCATGGGCACCAAAAGTATCAGGATCACCACAATATATTTGGGAAACAAAGTCAAAAAATTTAAGAGCCAAGTTAAAGGAATGGGTAAGAGCAAACGGAAAATTTAAAAAAAAATGGAAAAAACAGCTGCAACAGAAAATGGACAGCATACAAATTGAAAAAGAAAGCAAAGAAGAAGACAGACAGGATTATCTAAGAGAGAATGAGATATTTTGGGAAATATACAGGGAAAACAAGAAAGAGGAAGAAGAGGCCAGATTGAAATATAGAAGCATGTGGCTCAAGGCAGGGGATAAAAAAACCTCCTTCTTCCACAATACTATGAAGATAAGAAGAGCAAGAAATCAGATAGAAAAAATACAAGCTGATGGTCAAGAGGTAAAAGGTGCAGAGGAACTAAAAAAAGTAGCCCACAAGCATTTTAAAAATTTACTTTTAGCCAAAGAAGAAATGGCTAAGTATGAAAGCTTCCTACAGCATACAAAAAAATAATTAAAAAGATCAAAACTTAGAAATGTGCAAAGAGATAATAGAAGAAAAGGTAGTGGTGGCCATATGGAGCCTAAATCTAGACAAAGCCCCAGGACCAGATGGTTTTACAATAGCATTCTACAGATTACATTGGAATACAATAAGAAAGGACTTCTTAAGAATGGTGAGCAATGTCTTAAAAAAAAATAGGAAGCAATACAAAATCCTCCTATATTGCATTAGTCCCAAAAGAATCCAACCCCTCCACCTTCAATAGATTGCGCCCCATTTCCCTTTGTAATTCCTCCTATAAGATCATCACAAAAATAATTGCAAATAGAATCAAGGAAGTGCTCCCAACAATAATATTTGAAAATCAAGGAGGATTTGTGCCCAACATGCAAATCATAGATAATGTAATTATTGTACAAGGAGTTGTACATTCTAGCATGCAAAGAAAAGAAAAAGGAATCATAATCAAACTGGATATGGCAAATTCTTTTGATAGGGTTATACTCCCATATCTAATGGCAGTCCTCAAAAAACTTGGATTTCCAAGAGAGATAATAGAAATCATCCAGGCTTGCATCGCCGTCCCCTAAATTGCTCCTCTTATAAATTGATGGTCCAGCAAATTCTTTCAAAGCACAAGAGGCCTCAAACAAGGATCCCTTCTCTCTCCCTTCCTATATATTATAATGGTGGAAACTTTAAGCGGAGCCTTGAAAAAACAAAGAAAAGAAAGAAACATCACCGGACTCAGAATAGCAAGAGGAGTAAAGACCATAAATCACTCTCTTTTTTTTTATGACACTCTGTTGTTGGGAGGGACATCAACAATAATTGCGACAAGTTTCAAAATAATATTGGATGATTTCCTGCAGGTTTCAGGTGGGGTCGTAAATAACACAAAATGCAGAATATATGGATGGAATACCCCTCCCAGAATCATGCAAAGGATTTCACAAATCCTAGAAATCCCCATACAGGAAAAATGGACTCACTTCTTTTACTTGGGACCCCCCATCTCAAAAGAGAACAGGAAGGCAAAAATATGGACCAAACAAATCGAAAAAATGAAAAACAAAATGCAAAGCTGGGGAATGATGTGGCTAAATAGGGCAGGAAGGGTAATATTAATTAAAGCACTCCTAGCAGTACTACCAATCTACCAATATGCAATAATCTTGGCTCCAGCAAGTGCCCACAAATAAATGGAGTTAATCTTAAGAAGCTTTTTATGGCAGGGAGGGTAGCAAGAAAACAAAAAATTCAACTTGGTCAGGTGAGAGCAAGTAGTATTACCATATGAACAAGGAGGCTTATCAATCCGGCTACCTGGTCTCATGAATGTTGCCCTGGGAATGAAAATAATATGGATATTGATCACCAGAAAAGAGAGCTGGTGGAAAAAAACACTCGCCTCAAATTACATGGACAGCTCTAGGAAAAGTCTTCTTAATGGAAATATCCCATCAAGACAATGTACTCAAGCCTGGAAGTTAGTAAAAAGGACAATTCCCTTAATGAGCAACTATATCTCTAAAATTCCAGGCAATGGAAAAACAATATCGATTTGAGAGGATAGAATTATAGGAAAATAACCTCTAAAAACTCACTCAGAAATTGAAGGTATTCAAAAATGGATGAGAGGAAAAGGTCTAAATACTCTACAGTCAATCTCTCTTTGGAATCAAAGAGAATGGCAAGATTGGCAAATCTTAACAATCCCTACAAATTTGGAGGTGCAATGGAACAAATTAAGGTAACTTCTTAAAGGGGCAGCACCCATAAACTATGATGAAGAAGATGACTTCCTTTGGGATCCAAGTGGTGGAAAATACACAGTCAAGACTAGATACAAAATCCTACAAGAACAACCAAATCAACAAGACTGGAGTTTCTGGAAGATAGTTTGGAAATCGGAAAGTCTGCCTAAGATCAAAATGTTTACCTGTACACTCTTAAAAGGGAAGATCTTAACTAGTGAAAACTTAAAAAAAAGGCTTCCAAGGCCCATCAAGATTCCCAATGTGCTTACAGGCAGAACAAACCATTCAACATTTATTTCAAGACTGCATCTTCGCCAAAGAGTGCTGGAAACAGCTCATAAGCCCTCTTGAAATCAATATAAATTTTGAAAAGCCTCTACCGGATTTTCTCCAAACCTTGGAGAAGGCCTATCCATACACAACAAAGAGGAAAGTCACGATACAAAGGATCTAGAAGTGCATCCCAGTAGCTCTTTGTTGGCAAATTTGGTTGACGAGAAACAAGTGCATTTTCAAAAGCCAAACTCCAAGAATAGGGAAAACCCTCTCAAAAACATGGGGATTAACTTCTGAAATCCTTATTGTCAAAGGAACAACATCAACAGACTATAACACTCTTCAACAAGAAGAGAGAGATTGGCTTAACAAAGCCATAATAAATAACAATGGACAAAAAGGACAAAGGAGGAAAACTTCAGAACATAGCTGGAAAATGAGACTGAATGAAGAAGAACTCGCAACTTGGAAAAAAAATCAGAGAAGTCATTATCTCTACTTTGATGGGGCTTCAAAACATAATCCTGGAAAGGCAGGGGCAGGGGGAATTATTCTTGATCCGGATGGGAAAGAAAATGTTACATATGAATGGGGACTTAGAGAAGTCTCAAATAATAAGGTTGAAGCCTACAACTTGTTAATAGGAACAAGAATAATAATGAAAAAGAGCGATACAAGACCCCATTATAATAGGAGACTCAGCCATAATAATAGACACAATGGCCCGTCACAAAAATCCAAGCAACGAATTCATGAACAAAATATACAAGAGAATCGGGAATAATTTAGAAGCGTCAGGAGATGTGATCTTCAGACATGTTATGCGAGCTCAAAACCATCAGGCAGACCATTTCGCTAATCAAGCAATGAAAAGAACTGAAGGAAGGGTTCGGGAAAACAAAGAGGAATATCACAACTCTGTCCCATAAGCTCCACCAGAAGATCACAAGCATGAATCTTATAAAAAAAATGGAACAGCTTGCATTCCTAAAAGAAATTAAAGAAAAAAAGAAGTAAGATCTCAACAAAAATAATATATCTACAAAAATAAGCAGAAGGTCACGAGAATTTAGAGGAACCATCATAGAAGATCAAAAAATTGCAATTGTGCTGGTAGCAAGGACGATTGTGATCATGGTCACAAGAATCACGTAGCAATCCATCCCATCAATGAAAGGCATTAGACAGCCTCCAGTCTCTACAAATACACTTGGAAATGTAACATCTCCCGCGGCTTCAATCCAAGGAAAATTTGTTTGCATCACTTGCCCCTCATATCCCCTGTCCTTCTCCAAGTGCCCCACCCCTTCTCGTTCATTCTTCAGTGCCCACAAGCTCTGCATATCGGCTCCTCCTCCAAACTTCCATCCAACCACGCTGTGCAAATATCCAGCCTCCAACTTCACTCCTCCACTAGTGATCACCTCCGCCTCCTTACTTCTCCCCCCTCAACGTCCCTCCTCCCTGACTGTCACAGTTAAGATCACTAAGTTATAGGAAGCAGTAAAGATCATAACAAAAGGCAGGCAGGCAGTAACAACAAAAGAAGGAATATTTTAGGCAACATAAGACACAAGAAGCATAGCAACACAAGGAACAACAAGCAGCAAAATAGGAAGAAGAAGAAAGCAAATCAAATGGAATTCAACCCCATTGAAAAGGCAGCAAGGAATGATGCATGCCCAGCATGCAAAGCGAACAAATTTTTGATTAATCGACTACAAGAATCACTGAAAGATATCAGATCTGAAATGAGAATGGATTATAGCTACTAGAAAATGAACATGGAAATGCAGAAAGAAGAGCTCATGGAGCTAAAAACTAAATGCAAGCACTTAGAGGAAGCAGTGACTTAATTCAAAAACAACACCATGAGCCACGAAGGCGAGAACTCGATCAACTATGATAAGAAGAATCAGCCATCTTAGGAGCAGTCAGTCTACAAGCCATGAAAAATTATCAAAGAATCAATGTTATGTAAATTTGCTTTATTAGTAGGTCAATATGTTAGGCAGTACTCAAGAATAGTCATAAAAATATATGACGTTTTGAAATCATGCATAGGAGAAGGGAATGCGTTCCCATCTCATTGCTTAGTTTCCTTCTATGCTACAGTCGATTGTAATAGGAGCTTGCTCCATCACAACTTTTGGTAATATATCCACTATCCGATATTGTTAAAAAAAAAAAAATACAAGTATCAAACAAAGTGGTAGAGGAGAATAACCAACCAATGAGGCACAACGTAAAAAGTGAGATGTTGTGGCAATTAAAAGGTACCACATCACCTTCTCATTACCTCAAGAAAATGTTTTCATGAACACAAAAAGTAACAAAAAAGAGAGTAACAATCAAGTGAGTAAAATAACAATCCCAATGACCATAACATGATCAAATCCTGCAAAAGTTCGAAAGCCAAGCACTAAATATTAGAAGAACTGTCAACCATCAAAATGCTAGACTTAAAAAGAAGGGAGTTTTCCAAAAAATGAAGGGTCATTACTATTTAGTTTTTGTAAGCTTGGTAGGACTACATCTTCATCATGTCCAACTTCTCACCCTGATCGGGGGGATAGCACAAGATTTGAACCTAAGACTTCCGGTTCAGTGAGACTTCATTTCCACAACCATTTCCAATTGAGCTATCCCAAGCAGACGAAGGGTCATTATTATTATGATGATGGTAATGTAAAAAAATGGGGGGTTGTTGTTTTTCCACAACATGACTTGGGTTCAGGATTGGATTTTTTTACATTTGCAAAGGTGGTATTTTGGGTTCAACACCTTTACAGAGGTTTGAGGAGAAAGGTTGTCTGGGTGAATCTCCCTGGCTTATCCATTGAACTTTGGTCAAGGAAAACTTTAATTTGTATTGGCTATAAGATTGGAATTTTTATATTTATGTATGATGATACCTTGGTGGCCTCAAATAAGTTGGTAGCATGGATTCTAGTAGAGTTAGAATTTGGTATGGGACTAAAGGCAAAGCTGGATTTAAAATGGGACAACAAATCCCACAGACAACAACTGGATTATTAAAGGATTCCCTTTCAATTTCTATATTGTCATGAAACTGTACACCTCTATCAAAAGTGTCCTAAGATATTTTCTAGAAGATCCTCTAATGGACTTGCATCAGGTGTGGACCGATGAGGTTTAGCTAACAATTTTGAGTAAAAGTCATTTTCTTTTTCACAGAATTTTACTTTGAATTCATCAAATGTCTATGAGGCCAATAAACTTGTAAAACTTTCATTTATCTTTGAGGAGGTGGATTTGTCAAAATGTTTGAGTTGTGATACTTGTATCATTCCCTTAGTTAGATTTGGAGAGTTAGCATGTTCCTCATTTTTTAACTCTAAAACCTTGCTAAACTCTTGCCCCCTACTATCGGTCATTCAGTTTCTAGGCCAACTGATGATGCTCCTTTACCAATGAGTTTTCCCATAATGGAATATTCTATAACTACTCTTCGTAATCCAATTATATTTGGGTCCATCCTTGATACATATCTTCCAGATTCCCGGACTCCTACACCTCCATCTTTTGGGTTGGATAGACCCATTTTCCATCTGATGATATTAATGACTATTAGTCTACTCTTGAATGATTGACGATTTTTACTACTGTTTACTCCTCGAACATCATTACACCTCCCCCAGATCAAACAAAAAATGTTACTATCAGAAGAAAAAAAAAATTTGAGGGTTCAATAAGGGGAACAAATAATGTGATAAGCTTGAGATCGCCCAAATCCCTCCCATACATCCTCCAAATTTTGAAGATGACTCCATGGCCCTTAGAGATATGCCCTTATCTTCACATCCAATATGATTTTGATTTCCTTTAATATTTGAGGTTTGTGGAATGCCTCTAAGGAGAATTCCCTTAGATACTTAGTACAAAGTAGTAAGTCTTTAGTGATTCTAGTGCAACAAACTATGGTGACTGTGATAAAGGCAAGGCCATATTTCTTGAGCTTATGCCCTAGGTGGAATTTTTATGGTATAGATGCTTTAGGGCTATCAAGGGTTTTGGCTACTCTATTGGACCCCATAGTGACCAAGTTTGATGCTTATAAATCATGTGCAGGCATTTATATTTTAGGTCAAATCAGGGGTGTAAATAAAAGGATCCAGATCATAAATTGTTATGCACCTTATGTGTAGAGACAATCCTTTGGGATCAAAGGACTAAAAGTGGAATCTTTTAGTTGGTGGTATTATCATGGGAGGTGTTTTTAATCTTACTTTATCTACAAGAGAAGTTTTTGGGGGGTAAGTTCAAATTAGAACCTTTGGCTAGAAATTTTTTGAATTTTTTTTTTATAGTTTTAAGTTAAAGTACATACTCTCCTCCCCTTTACAACCTACATGGACAAATGGTAGGTCAAGGATGAAAGGAATTGGGAAACACCTAGATCATTTTCTCATGAAGGTGAAGCTTTCATATGTGTCAGGGAATGTGAGAACTTGGATCCAACAAGATAGCATCTTGGAACACAATCATATTTTCATGCAATGGAAAGATGGGTCTATTCCTTTGAACATACCTTTCAAATTTAATCATGCTTGGTTGTTAGAAAAAATATTTTCAAAAGATTGGTATATCATGTTTGTTGAGATTTAACAATGTAAACTATCAAACATGAATTGTACCAAGTACCCATTTTTTTGAGGTAGCAAAAAATCATTAGATTTGGAAAAGTGTTGATTTAGAATACACCTTTTTTTTGGAGCATATTTTTGCCACTTTTAATTTTCTTATGTATCAAGTATGAACATTTTTTTTTTAAATGTTAGTGATTTTCATGCTAATTTTGAAAAGTGTTGATGCAGCATCAACTCTTTTTTTCAGAGGCCTTATTTTTGACACTTCAAATTTCCTTATGTATCAAGTATGAACATTTTTCTTATAACGTTAGTGATTAACATGTTGATTATGAAAAGCATCGACATTTTTTTAAGACATATTTTTAACACTTTAAATTTTCTTATGTATCAAGTATGAACATTTTTTTAAAATGTAAGTGATTTTCATGTTGATTTTGAAAAGTGTTGATGTAGCATCAACCTCTTTTCTTAGATGGCTTATTTTTTACACTTTAATTTTTTTTAAGTATTTAGTGTGGATAATTTTTTTTAAAAGTTGATGATTTTCATGTGGATTTTGAAAAACATCAACATTTGTTTTTTTGAGACATATTTTGACACTTTAATCTTATTATGTCCTAAGTATGCACATTTTTTTTAATGTTGATTATTTAACCATTTTTCAAGTTGTCTTGTTCCTCTTCTTGTTTTTCATCCTAAGATGTTTGTTTTTTAAGGGTTTTCCAAACTTATGTTTTTGCTTTTCTTTGAATGTATTTTTATAATGAATTTTAATTTTTTTTGATAAATTTAAAAAAATAATAATAATAATAACATTCATACTCTGAATATTTGAAATATTTTCGGAAGAAATTGCATTCGAAGATTTAGATTTACGCATTTCAAACCAACCTGTGTGGTTCATCATCAAGACAAGATGAAGAATCAGATCATAGCGGCAAGTTAAATAGGGAGAAAGACCTTCTAACAGCTATAAGGAAAATGGATATAAAAACAACTATATTTGATTGGGAAGGAAAAAAAGGAAAGAAATAATTGAAATCTTATTTGGAATGAATTTTAAAATAATTGGATTAAATTAAATTTTTACTCAAATTGCTAATTATATATATAATTATATATGACCAAGAATACATAAAAAAAATAAAAAAAAAAAATAAACAAAGAATTATAACAAATTCCCAAATATAGTAAACTTTACTCTAAGAAAAATCATTTATTAGTCAAAGGTTAAATATAAAATATTATAGACTAATAGAGACGATAAAGATAAATTTATTAGCTACTTATAAATTAATTAGAGATAAAAAATGTAACCTTTGGATAAAATAAATAAATATATGTGCAATTAGTTTATTTATTTATTATTTATTTATTTATTTGGAAGATTTGAAATTAGGCATAATATGAGAAAGAAAAAGAAAAAAGAAAAAAAAAATAATATATATATATAATTCGAATAAAAGTTAATAAAAAGTGGAGACATTATTCTAAAAGAAAAATAACTAAAACCTTATAAAGTCGAAGGGGAAAACAAAGTGAAAAATAAATCAATCTAACTCCATAAAGTTTACCATGGAGAAGGAAGTTAATGGTTGCCTTCCTTTCCTAGATGTCCTCATTTCAAAGAAAAATGATGCCTTGTTCTCCCAATAGGTGTTTCGAAAGAAAACTCATACTGAGCAGTATCTTCATGCCATGTCCCATCATTTCCCTGCTCATAAGTTAGGAGTTCTATGCACTTTAGCTACTCGTGCTCTAAGGGTTTCTGATGAAGACTGTTTTTCTAAGGAGAAATCCCATCTCTTGAAGGTTTTTGTTAATAATGGTTATAGTAGGAAACAAGGCCTTAAAGCTTTCCTCAAAGCTAGCAAGGGTCCTAAGGTTAAGATTGACCCTAGTGATCGTAATTATGGAGTTCACCTCCCCTTCATCCAAGGGACAACAGACAAGATTGCGAGAATCCTCAAGAAACATAATGTTCCCTAACCTTTAGACCCCTCAACACCATCAGAAGTTCCTTAAAATCGGCAAAAGCCCCTGTGGACCCTAACAATATGAAAGGTGTTTATGTCATCCCGTATTCTTGTGGAACATCTTACATTGGTGAAACGGGTAGGTCCATTAATCAAAGCATTAAGGAACACGCTGCTGATATAAAGCACGGGAGGACCCGCTCTTCAGGCTTTGCAAAGCATGTTGAGAAGACCAAGCATCATATATGCATTGAGGAGGCTAAAGTCATTGCGAATGTTTCTCAGTTCCATCATCGTAAATTTAGGGAAGTCATAGAAATTGAGAGGAGGCCTAGTAATCTTAATAGGGATGACGGTTGGAAGATTAGTAACTATTGGATTCCTACTCTTTCCTCTTAGTTTCTTTACCATTTTTCCTCTTATCATTTTTGCTTTCCTTTGTTTTCCCCTAGGGGTTTATTAATCCTCCTTTGTCTCTTTTCTCCTGCTTGGTTTTATTTTTCAATTTGTTTTCCCCTTCAACTTTATAGGTTTTTATAGTTACTTTTTCTTTTCAGAATAATTGTTTCCACTTTTTATTAAATTTTATTATAATATATATATATATATATATATATATATATATAATAATATATATATATAATAATTTTTTTCTTTTCTTTCTTTTTCCATATTGCGCCTAATTTCAAAATCTTCCAAAAAAAAAATAATAAACTAATTGCATATATATTTATTTAATTTTTCCAAAGATTAGATTTTTATCTCTAATTAGTTTATAAGTAGTTAAGAAATTTTATTTTATCGTCTCTATTAGTCTATAAATATTTTATATTCAATATTTGACTAATAAATGATTTTTCTTAGAATAATGTTTACTATAATTTGGGAATTTGTTATAATTCTTTTTTTATATTTATTTATATATTCTTGGTCATATATAATTAAAAATTTGAGTTAAAATTAAATTAAATTAATTTTTTTTTTTAAATTCATTACAAATAAGATTTCAAATATTTATATAATTTCTTCCCTTTTTCCTTCCAACTAAAATATAGTCATTTTTATAGTTGTTTTCCTTATAGTTGTTAGAAGGTCTTTTCTCCCTATTTAACTTGTCGCTATGATCTGATTCTTCATCTTATCCTAATGATGAACCACACAGGTTGGTTCAAAATGCGTCGACCTAAATCTTCCAATGTGATTTCTTCCAAAAATGTTTCAAATATTCAAAATATAGATCACACAAGCTTGAATTTGAATAACATTAATATTTGGAGGTTAGGATTTTTTATATATTTATATATTGTTAATTAACACTTCAATATCCAAAAATAATTGTCACCAAAAAACAACAACTTTAAACACTCAACAAAGCATACACATTTTGCACATAGATATAATTAAAAAAATATGTATCTCAAAAACCTTTTCGTTCAAAACAAACATGTTAAATAAAATATTTTAATGAAAATTTTGAATAAAAATAGTTTTATAAATTTTATATCCAAAAATGATGGCATTTAAAGTTCTTTTTTCAAAAAAAATATTCAATTTTTTTAGTAAAAATAGCAAAAAAAATAAAACTAAAATAGAAAATAAAATTAAAAAACAAAACAAAACAAAATCCTTAAAACTAGAAATTAAAAAAAAAAACAAAAACAAAAACAAAAACAAAAACAAAAAAACAAAAACAAAAAAACAAAAACAAAACAAAAAAACAAAAACAAAACAAACAAACAAACATTAAACAAAAAATTTAAAAAAACATTCAAACAATTTTAAACATTAACAAAGAATTGAAAAAGAAAACATTTAAATAAAAAGAAAAAGAAAAACAATTAAAAAAAAAAACATTTAAATAAAATTACAATATAAAAGCAAAAACAAAAAACACAGGCCCCAACCAAGACCCCTTAGGCCTTAGGGCGGGCATGGCCCTAGTCGATTTCGAGAATCAATCATGTCGCCTAGGGGGGCAGAAGGACGCAAGCTGAGGGTGCTACACGAAGCCCCGCCCACCCTGACATGTGGCCCCTCAAGCCCCCCGACAAGGCTTGTGTATATTTTTTTTATTTTTAATTTTTTAATTTTTTAATTTTTAATTTTTAACTTTTTTAATGTTTTTTTTTCTAATTTTTTTATTTTTTTCTATTATTTTTATTTTTTTAATTTTCTTAATTATTTTGATTTCTTTTTATTATTTTTAAATTTTATTTTTATTTTTTTAATTTATTGTTAAATTTAATATTTTTGGTTATTTTTTATTTTTATTTCTTTTAAATGATAAAAAACAATTAATATTTTTTTTATTATCCAATTTGTTTTTTCATTAACTTTTTTATATTTCTTATTTGTCAATGTGTTTTTGTTTTTTTGTCTAATTTTATCTCTTATGAATTAATTTTGTTTTCTTTTTACATTTTTATGTTTGATTTTTTTGCGTTTTTTTTTAATACTTTTTTCCTGGTGATTTGATTTTTTTGGTATATTTTTTATGCTTTTATATATTTTTTTAATTACTTTTTATTATTATTATTATTAATTTAATTGGTATTTATTTTAGTTTTAACCTTTTTAAATGTGTTTACTTTTTTCATTTTTATTTATTTATATATTATATATTATTTTAATTTATTTTACTTTTTTGCAATGACCATGATGATCCTTGACTAGCAACTTGACCCCATTATGTGTCAATTTGATAGTTGATTTTAAAATTTTCATTATAATGGATAAGTCAGCCTCCACAATGTGTCAATTTTATGGTTGATTTTTAAGTTTTCATTGTAATGGGTCAAGTTTGCCTACACCGCATGTCAATTTGGTGGTTTATTTTTAAATTTTTGTTGCACTTTGTCAAGTTGTCTTCGACTAAGATTTTAAAATAGCTATACTTTTAGCATTTAAAAAAGAAATTGGTATAATGACACTTTCATTCAGGGGTTCATTTTTAAAGCTTTTTTAGTCATATAATTTTTCCATAATGCCATGGTTGAAATATGTTGAAAACTTGAAGTTTTTTGTAGTCATGATCTTTGGTTTTAATTTCATGGTTGAAAATTTGTTAGAATTTCAAGGTTTTTCTGTGTCATGATATTTTATCTTTAATATTATGGTTGTAAATAGTTTTAAGTATTTTTTCTTTAACACCATGGCTAAAAATTGTTGGAATTTTGAGATTTTTTAGGGACGTGATATTTTATATTTAATGTCATGCCTGAAAATCATTGGAATTTTAAGATTTTTTAGGGACGTGATATTTTATATTTAATGTCATGCCTGAAAATCATTGGAATTTTAAGGTTTTTTGGAGTTATGATATTTTATCCTTAATGTCATTGCTAGAAAAAGTTACAAATTTACACCGAAACCAAAAAAAAAAAAAAAAAAAAAGGGTTACGCCAACATCAACATTTCTCATTTTTGGGGTGTTTTTTGCACAAAAAATTGGTCTTTACTATCATTTTTAAAAAATGTAAAGAAAAAACCTTATTCCATCATCACTTTTCATTTTCAAGGTGTTTTTTGTACAAACAAAATTGGCTTTTATTACCATTTTTAAAAAACGTTGAAAATTTACCTCGAAAAAAAAAAAACAAAAAAACAAAACATTATTCGAGCATCAACACTTTTTGTTTTCAAGTTATTTTTTCATGTTATTTTGGGGTTTTTTGGCTAGAGTTCTCATTTTGAGTTTAGAGTTCTCGTTTGATAGTTTACTTTGTTCTGTGATAACATGCAACATTTTTCCCATATGTATAGGTTTTGTTACGAGATGAAAACACTGAAAGGTGTGGTAAAGATGTGTGAAAGGGATAAGAAGAAAAGGATCCTCAAGGAAATGATAAAGATTGATTACAGGATGGAAATGCTAGCAGATCCAAAACAACATGTTTTCTCTCGGGGAATAATAAAAATGAAATGTTGTTTTTGGAAAATAGAAATCGCCACATTCTACATCTACAAGAGGAGGAATGGAGATCGAAAAGTATGGAAATTTTGGTTGCAGGAGGAGACAATAATACTAAATTCTTCCACAAGTTTGCTTCAAATAGAATGAAGGTAAATACCATTTGGGATTTGAAATATGATGAACGAAACACCTTCCATTCATGGGATCGACTATAGAGAAGGGTTGTCTAATATTTTAGCATGATTTATACTGCCAAGGATGATTTGGAGGTGGATGCACATCTAAAGTTGTTGGATAAATACCCTACTATTTTCTCTCATCAAGATTGTGTTGTATTAGAAAAGTTTGATTGTAAGGAGGAAGTAGAATTTGTACTAAAATCCTTTGTAAAAGCAAAAATCCTAGGTCCTAATGGTTGGAAAGTGGAGCTCTTCAATTTTTTCTTTGACCTTATGGGGGAGAACCTAGTAACGCTAGTGGAGGAGTACAGATTTCAGTGGAGGATTTTGGGATCCCTTAACTCCAATTTCATAGCCCTTATTCCTAAAAATTCGAAGCCTACCTTTTTTTCAGGACTATAGGCCCATATCTTTATGTAATTTAATGTATATAAGTTTATTTCTAAGATTATTTCCCTAAGGCTCAGAGATAGACTTTCAAATTCTATCTCCTTAGAATAGTTTGGATTTCTTAAAGGGACATAAGTCCATGATTCCATTGTTATAGCACATGAATGTATACGTTCGACAAAATACAAAAACTTGAGTACCCTTGTTCTAAAATTAGATCTAAGAAAAGCATATGATTGCATTGATTGGTGTTTTCTTCATTTGATTCTTACTAAGATTGAGCTCTCATATAATATGGTGCAGTGGATCAGGGTTTGTTTGAATATTGTTAAGTTTCATGTTCTTATAAATGGTGTCCCTTCCTTTTTTTTCAACATGACTAAACGATTGAGGCAGGGTTGCACAATTTCTCCCCTTTTGTTCATAATTTTTATTAAGAGCCTTGATTTTTTTATTATTAAAGAAAAATACTTGGGTTAGATTGCTATTATTAGGGTCATGAGACACCTTTCTTTCACCCACCTATTTTTTGTTGATGATGTTTTATTATTTGGGATGGGAGCCCTTATGGAATGGAGAAGGTATTACAAGTTCATTGACAATTTCACAAGGGTTGTGGGGTTATTGCCTAGCAAGGAAAAATCTACTTTTTATTGAATTTGGGGTGGATCCGGTTATTTTATAAGTGATTATTAAACTTTTTATTTTCATGCCTCACATCTTTCATAAGGTTTCTTCTACCTGGGTTTCTTCCTTAAACCAAATAGATACTTGGTTAAGGATTGGCAATGGCTAGTGGAGAGAGTTGAATATAATATTACAATCTAGACAAATAAATGGTTGACAATTGGGGGCAGATATACACTAGTGAAGGCAGTACTTCAAAAGTACGCCAGTGTATTGGCTACATTTAGCAAAAATCCCTCGTTCCATTATTTAGGAGTTAACTTCTATAATGGATGATTTTATTTAGGTTGGAACATATGATAAAAACAAGATACATTTGGCCAAGTGGGAAGATATAACTTTACGCAGGAATGGTGTTGGTTTGTGTATTAAAGATCTCCTTTGGTTCAAATGGGCACTGGCCATGAAAGCACTCTGGAGAAAAGTATTTGAAGGACATTTGCAGGGATACATACATTTTTAAAGTAATGGTTGTGGACTTGTTGAGGTCAGGCAGAAAAGGCACTAGACATGTGTTTATGATCTCGCGATGTCTACTTTTTGTTAAGCAGTGATTAATGGGAAATGTTTGTTGGAAAATTGGAAATGGTGTGACTGTTAAGATAGGGGAAGATTTTGATGGTTCCATAACAAAGTCTCATTTAACACAACAACTAATTATATCCTTTCTCCACAACATGGGTTTTATACATATTAACCAAATTAAAAAAGAGGTTGCAAGATACAACAAAAGCACATTATGGTTTACTACTAGTAATTTGGGTATGTTTGGAGACATGACATCAAGATGGAAAGGGTATATCCTTAACTTAAAACATGCAAGGGTTAACCTAAATAATGAATATGGCACTCTTATTTTTCATGGTAGTATGATAGAGGGCATGGTCACTACTAAAGACGCATATCGATACATTACATCTATGATAGACACTAATTTAGTTTTGTGGCATATCAAATTATGGAGGTGGAATATTCCATTGAACTTGAAGATTTTTGGGTGGCTATGCTTGAGGAACAAAATACTTACTTGGGAAAATCTCTGCAAAAGAGGATTTATTGGTCTTGGGATTTTCTCAATTTTCAAAAACGGGAGGAGAACATTAAAAAATTATTTTTGAAGTGCCCTTTTGCTTTGGATGTTTGGAATTTTGTTTTAGTGGAACTAAAGATACATACTTCTTGGAATGGAAGGGAGACATAATCTTTCTTAGTGCTTACATTGCCCTATATTTGCTACTATTCCCATATACATTTTGTCAGGTATTTGGTGCACTAGGAACTATTTAATTTTTCAAAATAGAGAACTAGTTCTCAAATTTACAGTTTCTAGGACTTTGGGATACCTTTGGAATTGGTGCATAGTAAAAGGTCTGTAAAATCCAGATTGATCATTACACCATCAATGATGGGAGTATTCCCAAAGACATACTTTGATGGGTCTGCCAGATTATGTACTTGTTGATGCGGTGGATTTATAATTTTGGACCATTTACACCTTTTTAGGTTACATTGGGGATGTGGAGGGGACTCTAATATGAATGATGAAATATTTTCTTTATGGAGGGGTTTATTTTTTGCAAAATATGTTGCCTTGGACTCTCTATAGATATTTGGAGACTCTAAAGTGGTGGTTGAATGGATTAAGGAAAACTATTATTTGGACATAGCTACATTAGGTTGTTGGAAGCAAAGGGTCAAAAGGTTGTACAGCTCTTTCAACTATATAAAGATAGAACATATTTTCATAAATTTAAATGGCAAGTTGAATCCCTTTCTAAAATAGGTTTGGAGGCACAACTGGGGACTATTTTTGTAGAAGAATTTGTTTCTTGGGGTTTGGTAGCTAATAGCTAGATTCCTTTTGTTGATTTCCAAGGGTTGTGACTCTTATCTTTTGGTGTTTTTTGGAACATCTAGGTAGTATATTTTGTTAGGTGGGTTATCAGTTTCCAATTGTTGATATATATGGTGATATGTCTTTACTTTGATATATGGGAGATGGGTGGATGATATTGTTATCTGTGGATGAAATACAATATTTGCAATATGCAAAATTTTGTTGATGTAAACACTTTTATATAAAAAACTAAAATCCCTTAACCAGTAAAACTTAATTTAATAAATTGAATAGCATAGTAAATGTGATCATGTTATGCACCTATACATTAAAAAAAAAAAAAATACACAAACTTATAACTAAAATAAAATAAAACCAAAACCACACCAAAAGGATATGAAATATGAAATATATGTTCAAGGAAAATAAATGATAATCCCAAACTTTTCCTTTCTCTATCCCCATAATGGGCCAAAACCTAATATGATGTGAGGTCTTGTCAATCTCAAACATTAAGTTGAAGTTGAGAATTCTTAAGCTCGAAAGAAGAGGATGGTTTTTGCATCCTTATTTATTTAGGAGAGTAAAACTCTCCTTTAAAGAAGTACCATTTTCATCACAATAGTGAGATATGTCTTCAAATTTAATAATGGAAATTTGAATAATACATTTTTAACTTTAAATAATTAGTTAATATATAAATTTACATAGGTAGTTTTTTTATTTGTAAGTATTTTTTTGTAAGGTTTACATATATATAATTGGGTACTTTAAAAATATTCCATATTTTTAAGTTGTTGAAAAGGTCTTTGTGTGTCGAATAGCATGAAAAAAAGCATGTGACAACGGAAAATTTTTACCCCCAAAAAACGTTATTTGATGCCCCAAAATGCTCTCGGAAGGTTTCAATCCCTGTTTCTCCAAACTAGGTCTCACCAGTAAAAAAACGTCTCGTGAGCTTACTCCTCCACTTTTTCCACTCCCAATGCATCGAGATGGATGAAAAAAATATAATGATCCAATTCGAATCATGTAATGAATGATTTGGAATTTCTTTTATGCTTGGTGTTAGTTTTGCATCATTTTAAAAAATCAAGAATGACTTATTTTTAATCAATATTCATCTCATTAGTTCCATTGTTTTGTTTTTCAGGTTCCTTTTTGTACTAGATCCATCTCAGCATCCCTCTTCCCTTCTTCAATACCTCACCTTGTTTGCATGAGGACATGCAAAACCTCAGGCATGGGGGAGTGGTTGTTCAGTCCTTTATATCCTTGTTAGTGTTTTTCATTCTCTAAGCTTCCTTTAGCAAATCATATTAGCATTCATCATTCTAGTCTCTCAACCTTACTTTGCCTCATCTTTAGCTCCATAAAAATTCCATTGCATTCTATAGTATAAATCAAAATTCAAAAGGTATACTTGAGGTAAAACATGTTTAAGATTCTTTAACTCATTAAAATTTAAGGAAGCTTGATGATTAACCACTTCCTATTCCATAAATCTTTACTTTTCTTAAACCACCATTAAACCCGCCATTTCCAAATCCATTAATGAATATTCTAGTAAGACCATAAGAATGAAAAAATATTGTGGTATATGGATACAAAGATATATCTATTGTGTCTTCTCTTTGTACATCATAAGGAATTCACAAAATCATAATTTGATTGCTC
Source organism: Pinus taeda (assembly GCA_000404065.3). Lineage (NCBI taxonomy): Eukaryota > Viridiplantae > Streptophyta > Pinopsida > Pinales > Pinaceae > Pinus > Pinus taeda. The sequence continues at coordinate 12,802 of APFE030553621.1, read as the reverse complement.
TCAATAGGAGGATGATCCAAGGGATCATTTAAGTGCTAAAAAATGAAAGTGTTCAAAACTGCTCAAAATTGGTGCCAAACCATAAATCTCTCCAACCTAAATCCAAACCAACTTGAATCACTCGAAACTGATATCGTATGCTCCAGATATCACGTTCTGATTGTTTTCCCAAACGGGTAAAACTTTTGCAGGTTAAAGTGCAAGATTGTTGACTAGGTAGTCTGTATGCTATTTGGGCAGGCTAACTGGGCAAGCTAATTGTTTTTTTTGGTCCAATGGAAGACTACTAAGTGGCCTCATCAGATTGGTTCGAATTTTCAGTTTATGATTGGTTGAAGGTTCGTTGTGTTGGACCAATTATAGGGTGCCATGTGGCCCAATCACAAGCTGCACCCCACAGTTGTCTAAAATTTTGTCATGATCGAACTGACCTCCATGGGGAACAAACACAGGACTTATCGCCATACATAGTTACGCCTTACCAATAGGTTGTGGGCGGTTCTTATTACCTATAGGGGCAAAAGCCTATTTAAGCTTTCGTTGAAAGTTCATTAGGGAACAAAGCTAGGGCTAAGCCTTGGCCCCGGTCACCTCTCATCCACAAGACCGTAGGCAAAAGTGACTTGAGGTCTCAGGGCTTAGCCACAGCTGAAGGTCATGACACCACTCATGTAACCAAGACAGAGGCAGAGGATAAGTGCTTGCGGCAAGGGGCTAGAGGTATAGCCCAGGTCTTAGTCATATGGGAAGTGTAGAAACATGGGTGTGGAGTTAAATAGTTAGCACAGGATTTGGGGGCTAGCCCCAGGTCAAGTGATAGTGTATGAAACTGATGGCGCGGAGAATGTGGGACCTATGTCAATGAAGGTAGGTGGTTAGCCCCAACCTCAGGGCATATCGCCCATGTTGCCCTGATCTTCCACCCATAGGAGTCATTGGGCAATTAATTGGTTCGACAATTTGCATCGGAAATGGTGCAAATCTCGCTGGCACCAGGTGAAAAATGTCGCTTGGTGGTTCCTGGAAAGGCGGAATTTTTAGAATAGTTAGCAGGGAAGTCCAGTTTGTAGAGCAGTTAGCAGCAAAACTTTTTTAGAGCATAACTTTCTCAGTTTTTGGGCAATTTGAGCCCAACAAGAGCCCAACTTGGGGTTTTCTATTGTTCTAGAGCCATTGGAGACATTATTTTACATTCTAATCATTTTAAATCCATGAAATCACATACTTTAACACGTAATGAAAGAGGCCCAACATTGGAAGCTATACCAAGAGATGTAGCCCAAGAGGGTGAACTCCTTTATCATTTTGTTGTCTTTTATTGTTTTGTATGGTATATTTTTATATGTTTTTATGCTACAAACTGAGTTTACAAACCATTAATTTATGTACTTTTTCAAATTGATCCATTTCCTAAAAGACAAAAAAATTACTTGCAAATTTTCAATAAACCTTCAAGTTTTTAAAATAGATCAATTTGGCATGAGAGCTCAAGGTTATTTTGAAGGTTTGATTTTGTTTGCAAGTGTTTTTTGATGCTTACAAGGTTGAAGCTGAAAAGAGGATAAGGAGTGCTTGTAGAGCCAAATCCTCAAGTAGGTTCAAGGAAGCCACACATATCTAAAGCTTCACTAGTCATGGCACATGAAGAAGGTCATGAAGGGATGTCTGAGGATGAGAAAACTTTCAGAAAAGAATTCTTTGAAATGTCTGAAATGGTGAAATTTATATATGAAGAGAAGAACACAAGATTGTGAGGAAAGAGCTCAAACCCTTCAAAAGGTAATGGAGGAAATGGTGACAAACCTCCACCTCCACCTTTTTCTTAACTATCATCTTCACCCTCATCTTCTACCACTTCAACCCCTTTACATACTCCTCCAAGAACTCCAAAGGGACATGGTAAAACTCCTTTGTTAAAGCTTGATGTAAAACTTGAATTGCATATGTACAATGGGGAAGTAGATGCTGAGAAATTGGATAATTGGGCCAGTCATCTTGAAGTCTATTGCAGGATTCAACAAATTGATGATGATTCCACTAAAATTCAGCTTGCTTCTCTAAGGTTGGAAAGTGCAACACTCATTTGGTGGGAGGCCAAAACTCAAAAGGATCTCAAGAAAAGTGGTAAAATTATTTCCTCTTAGAATGATTTTGTAGTTGCATTAAGAAGACAACTTTATCCATTAGCATACATGCAGAAAGCACTAATGGATTGGAAAAATTTTAGACAAGCAAAAGGTATGAGTGTTCAAAGTTATAACCAAGAGTTTAGAAGAAAAGCTCTCATATTGGGTGTAGATTTATCCTCTCAAGACACTCTCCTTAAATACATGGGTGGTTTACATAGTTACTTGAGTAATACAATTCTTACGTTTAACCCTACAAAGCTAGATGAAGTTTGTGTACAGACAACTCATTTAGAAGCAAGATGGAAAAATGTTCCTCAAGAGACTAGCGAGAAGTCATCTAGAGACAAAGGAAAGGGGAAGTTCAAAGGCAGATAAAAAGAATGCTTCAATCAAGAAAGAGGGAGAAAAACTCACATGTAAACATTGTTCAAAAGAAGGCCATGATGAAGACCATTGTTGGAAACTTCATCCTGAGTTGCGACCCAAAAAGTTTAACAACAAGGAGAAAGAAAAGACTGTTGCAACAACTCAACAAGATCTAAGATATGATTTTTGAGATGAGACCAAAATCACAGCGATGGGATTGAAAGGTAAGGATTATATTGCAAGTACTAGTTCTTCTAGCAAGCCCATTGAAACTCAAAATGAAAAGTAAATAATTGAGCTTTTCCATATTAAGGTCATAACGAAGTAGATACTTTGTTTGATAGTGGATCACAAGAAAACCTTATTTCAGAAGACATTGTCAAGAAACTGAATTTGGAAACCATTCCTCATCCTAAACCTTATCCTTTGGGTTGGGTATGTGACAATGCCAAATTGCAAGTGACAAGAAAATGCATACTTAAGTTCGACATCACTACAAATTTTATTGATGAGGTAGAACTTGATGTAGTACCACTTGACATATGTGAGATTGTTTTTGGAAGCTCATACTTATATGATAGGAAAGCCATCTTTCATCGCCATGAGAACAAGTATCATTTGTTTAAAAATGGGATTGATTATATTGTTAGAGCACATTGCAAGAAGTTGAATTTGTCTCTTGTGAATGTTGGACAAATGAAGAGGCTTGTAAATGCTAGTCATAATTTTGCATTGTTAATGATTAAACACAAAGATGTTGAGGAATCCGAAGCTTTCCAAGGATGTGATGTAAAACTCAAACATGATTTAGTTGAGGTTGTTAACACATGTGATAAGATGTTTTAGGAGTCTAACGTGTTGCCTCCTAAAAGAGGAAAACAACATGAAGTTCAATTACAACAAGATGCATCATTTTTGAACATTTGTATGAACAAGATGCCAGTGTTAGAGAATGCAGGGATCAAGAAGTAGATGCAAGAGCTAGTTTACACAAGGGACATTAGGTCTAATACATCTCCTTGTGGGTCTCCTAATGTTTTGGCTCTGAAGAAGGATGGTACACGGTGATAATGGTGTGTGTATTTTGGAGCTTTGAACAAAATCATGGTGGAGAATTGTTATCCTCTTCCTCGCATTTATGTTTTGTTAAATCAATTGAAGGATGTTGTTTATTTCACTAATTTGAACTTGCAAAGTGGTTACCATCAAATAATACTTGTTGAAGGTGATACATGGAAAACCTCTTTCAAGACAAGGCAAGCTTCATTGCATGCTTTGACAAGGGTGAAACATGTCTCTCAATGGATAGGCAAGCAGTAGAAAGCCTTCAAATCATTAAAAAGTAAAATCAGTACAACATCAATTTTTGCATCAGACCTTAATGAGCTATTACAAATTCAGTTGGTGAATCAGATTGTACAATAAAATTTGGTGAAGGGCGAAGCCAACTACAAGGCTAGACATAATAAGCATCGTGTTGACCATAGTTTTCAGGTTGGAGATGAAGTAAGGATTTGCATCAGCAAAGAATTGCTTCAAAGTGAAGAGAACTTGAAATTGGATGAGCCTCCTTTGATTGGAGATTAAGGAGAGAATGTTCAAATTCCTTCAATAGAATATTTCTCTCCTGAATATCTTGAAGAATTGTAGCAAGATATTATCCTTGACAGAAAAACAAGAACTTCAAGAAGAGAGAATGTGGAGTACCTTCGTGTGGGGCTTAAAGGTAAAAATCCAAGAAAATCCAAATGGATTGAGATTTGAAGGGTGAGGGAATTGTACCCTCGTCCGTTTGTTGACTAAAAATAGTCTTTTGGAGGTCCAAAAGCTTCTAGTGGGGAGGAGTGATCCAAGGGATTAGTAAAGTGCTAAAAAATGAAAGTGTTCAAAAGTGCTCGAAATTTTGACAAAACATAGATCTCACCAACTTGAATACAACGCAACTTGAATCGCTCAAAACCAATATCATATGTTCTAGCTATTGTGTTCTTATTGTTTTCCCAATAAGGTAATATTTTTGTAGGTTAAAGTGCAAGACTGCTAACTGGACAAGATGACAGTGTTTTTCAAGCCAATGGAATACTTCCAAGTGGCCTCATCGGATTGGTTCGAATTATCAATTTATGATTGTTTGAAGGCTCGTTGTGTTGGACCAATTATAGGGTTCCATGTGGCCCAATCACGGGCTACCACATGGCACCCTGGGGTTGTCTAAAAAATTTTATGGCCCGAACTAGCCTTTGTGGGGATTAAACATGAGAGTTATCGCTAGACAGAGCAGTGCCTTACTAACATGTTGCAGGTCATTCTTATTACCTATAGGTGCAAAATCCTATTTAAGCTTTCGTTAAAAGTTCATTGGGGAACAAGGTTTGGGTTATTCCCTAGCCCCTGGTCACCTCTCACCCACAAGACCAAAGGAAAAAGGGAGCCAAGGGCTCAGGGCCTAGCCCTGGGACAAGGTCATGACACCACTCATGTAACCAAGGTGAAGACAGAGGATAAGGGAGCCAAGGGCTCAGGGCTTAGCCCTAGGCCAAGTTCACAACACCACTCATGTAACCAAGGCAAAGGTGGAGGATAAGCGCTTGCAAGAAGGGACTAGAGGTATAGCCCAAGTCTCAGTCATATGGGAAACATAGAACCATGGGTGCGGAGTTAAATAATTAGCGGAGGATTCGAGGGCAAGCCTCAGGTCAGGTGACAGTGCATGAAACTGATGATGTAGAGAATGTGGGACCTATGATGATGGGGGTGGGAGGTTAGCCCTAGCCCCCCGATGTATGGCCCTGTTGTGGCCACCAACAACCCCTCTCCTTATTTAGTATTATTGCTAATACTAAATAAGGGGGGACCCTTATTTAAAATCCAAAGAAATCAAAGTACCGTTTAGATTTCTTTTTCGCAAATAAAGTTACCATCATAAGCTTAGGAAGCCCCCTTGGAAACTCTTAGAATCTAAGTTTATGATAAGGTAAAAATTATCTTATCAAAGGAAATCACATCACAAGAAAATAGCGGGATGCCACCTCACAAACACAATCCCAATATTCGCGAGATAATGATAATGACCAAATATCGCATTGCATTCAGCATAACATACGTAAAACACTTCAAAAATCTGCCGATGTGCGATGGCGCCAATCGCAAGATCGCATCTCGCAAGGAATAGGTTAACAAAATTTATCATACATAACATTCCTACGATCTGCGATATTGCGACATTGCGATATCATGATATCGCAATTTCGCGATAAGCGACGTCACGATTTTGCGATAAGTGACGTTGCGATTTTGCGATGTAGCAATGTTGCGATGTTGCGATTTTGCGATGTTGCGATTTGCGATGTTGCGATAGCAAATCACAAAATCGCTCCATCGCAAATCTTTCGGGCTCATTATTCAAAAAAAGTAGTTTCCATAAGCTGACACATGGTTATGCGCTTTAAATGCTAATAAAAGAGTTAGCTGTCAGTTATTAATAGAATATGGGTGCGTTCTCTTCAAAGAACATTTCACGTAAGGTGGTATATTTGGTATGTCTGCGACATTTAAAACTTTCCCATCACCCTTCCTTGTCAGTCATTTTCACCTCACTTGTGAATTGCAGGCACGGAGAGCAGAGGACTATACAAAGCAATACACATGCTGAAATGGGAAAGAAAAACAAAGCCTCGAGCTCCGAAGAAGAGAAAATGGCACCTTTGTATACAGACACAGCTTGCAACAGAGACACGGGAATAGCTACGTGGGAAGGCATGTATAACATGCTCGAAGAGGAGAATCCCATAGTAATGGAGGTTACAGTTGTTGCAAGCTCACAAAGTTCTTCTAAAGCATCCCTCGCAGAGCTAGCTTGCTCATTTTTACATCGGATAGGAGCGAGGCCAAGAATCCTCCCATACACGGACATGGTCAAATGGATATTGGATACCGCAAAAATAAAAAATAGACAGTTCAAATTTCACAGTCAAGGACTCGTTGGTTCATTCGCTGTGCAAGATTTAAAGCTCATGTATCATCTACCGGAGCCATAGGCAATCTACAACAGACAGTTTACAGAGAAATTTGTAAAAGAAAATCCGGACCTGGCAGAAACTACCAAAGATTGGTCTAGGAGAGATGAGCCGCTGAAGAAAGATAAACACGGTATGTATAGTACTGGTTCCCTTACCTCTCCATGCTGCTTTGTTGCTGCCATGCTCTGTAGAATATTTGGAATGCCAGATATTAACAAATGCTCATCCAAGTGGCTATCATTATTGGATGCTGCCACAAATGCCACTATTGTAGATTGGGCCAAAATTTTTTCTGATAACCTGGTCACAACCATTGTCACTTACCGGTCCAAAAGAGCTACGGCTCAGAGGATCTATCCTTCTTTTTACCTTTCCGCATATATAATGGACGCAATATGTTATGTTTCTAAGTTTCCTGTTATGCGTTGGAAGTGGATGACACAAGACCCTCTACCCATCCATGTCTATCACAAAGAGTTATGGGACTCTCAGTTTGTTCCATACTTCTACCAAATTTGTCATGGAGTTATGTTAACCTTGTATAGAATTTTGTACGATAAAGACCCTCCGAGATGCTCACCTAAAGCAAAAGTAGACATCCTCACTGTCGCAAGATGGTTCGAGGAAGAAATGTTTACTTATGTCAGGGTTTTTGGAAGTTCTGCACCTCCTCATGTCCTACCTGTATATATCCCTGATAAACTCTTAGTCCGAGAGATCGCCTATCAAACTTGTGGGGAAGGAGGCCTAACTAAAGAATTAAAAGATAAAAAGAAGGCTATATGGCCATAGTTTCCTGTAGCCTGTGGGGCCTTCTCGCTATTCGATGTCGGCCACACTTTTGCAGAAGTAAAGACTATCACGTGCTTACAGCTATTCAAATTCACAGCAAGGCCATTTGACCCTTATGAGGTCGCCTACAATTTTACAACAACAGTCAAGATAAAGGTGTTCTCCGGAGAAAAAGATTTATTTGATGATATATTTCAACAGAAAAACACATTGGAAGAAATTCTGCACACAGCCCAATTGCAGTTGTCCCCAGAAGAATTTCAAAGGTTCAAAACATACAGGGAAAGAAGGCTAGCCAGTATTCCTTTAGAAAAGCTATGCCTAAAACCCTCAAGAGAACCAACTCCAAGTGTTAGCCTCAGTGGAAGTTCAAGTACCAATGGATCTAAGTCCAAATCCGAGAAAGAAGTGTCTGAACACTCTAAAAGATCTGGAAATGAACTAGATAAGAACGAAGGGTCAGTAAAGGATACTACCCAATCAAAAGAACTTCTACCACAGCAGGTTATTGCCTCCCCGCAAAGAGATCCTCCGCCTCTTGTCATCCAAGCACCACCAGTCACAGCTGAATTAGACAAAGAATGGGAAACCTTCAACGACTTGATCAATCTTGAAGGACAAACCATGAAGACAAATGTCAGCAATGTATAGATAATAAAAGAAGTAGTCAGAGGAACAGTTAGCGAAGTCTCAGTTATGGAGCATATTCCTATTACTCTATCCTCTGAGCTTGTACTAAAAGTAGAAAAAATCCCTCCTCTAGATGTATTTTATAGCCCACAGCATAAAGCAGTAGTAAGAAAATAGAGAAAGAAGAGGAAATTGGAAAGCACGCTCTCTCAAAACACAGAACAATTAGACGTCCTGTGGAAAGATCCCACAAGCAATCCTACTGAAAATCTCACCAAACTATCTCAGATTGCAGGAGCATACGCCTCCGCTACTATTGACAAAGCATCTGAGGTACAACAATTGCTAAAGGAAAGGGAAGACCAGATACAAGTATTGCAACAACAATTGCAACAAGCCCATGCCAATAATGAACCACAGAAACAACTTGAAAATTTGCAACAGGACTTCCAGCAGATGCAGATAAGTTATCACAAAAGTTTGGATGAGAAAGAAAAGCAGTTACAGGATTTGAGAGAGATGCACAAGGACAACCCTAAGCTTACAGAATTTATTACGGAGTCAATTTCCTTGAACGAGCAATTACTACAGCAGCAAGAAGCATTGGGCCAAAAGATATCACAGTGGAGTCATTATTGTGAAATCAGTGATAAAACCACTAATCAGGTGGTAGACTTGCGAAGTGACTATGATCTGTTTGATAAACGAGTGACTGAATATTTGGCTTGGCAAGATACGGACGAGGGTAAAAGAGCAGGTGCACCAAGAATAAATGAAAATCACAAGGAAATGCTCTTTAACAAATGGGACGAGCAAATCAGAGGGGCAAAACAGGCAGCAGAAGGCGCAGCCACGGAGGCCAGTAGACTTATTGATTGTGTAAATGAAAATTTACACAGGGCAAATTTTATCGCAGAGACCACTCCAGGGTACTTACCAAACGTTCAACAACTAGAGGCAGATTGGAAACAGAGAGCTCAAGAAAAGGCCAAAGTAATCCAAAGGCTAAGCAAGTTAAATTGGGATTCTTACTGGACATACGTGGTGAAGCCACATAGCCAATGGATGACTGCTAAGTGCATTATAAATTCAACCGAAAAAATGGCGCCAGCTCTTATAGATTATGTTTTCTCAACCCAGTTAAAAGCGGAAGTCAGTCACCCAACTCTCCTTAAACAGATGCTGCATACATGTGATTTCAGAGATCAAATACAGAAATAGTTTAATTTTAGTTTTAATTTCGTTTTATTTTCCTGAAAAGAGGACGGTCATTTAAACCACATCCTTTATTTTTGTAATAATTTATTTTTAGAATTAGTCAATAGTATTTAAAC
>APFE030553620.1:0-60383 GCA_000404065.3 Pinus taeda | reverse complement strand
ATCCAGTGGGAAATCTCTGTGTATATGTGTTTTATGGGTTATGCTCTCACATTTTTATTTTTCTTGTGATTTAGAATTCGTATGCAGGTAATTTCTGTACGGGGTTAAAACCTACAACAATCTTAAAGTAAATACACCCTTTTCTATGAGATTAGCCCAACCACTCTAGCCTACCCCATAAGGGATTGGACTTCTGGTAGAATTGAAAAATATATGTGTAAATATTCCACTTCTCCAAGCAATAAAAGATATTCCTATTTACAATAATTTGATTAAGGAGAAGTGCTTCAAGCATCCAGGGAGGCGAAGAAGGGATGCCCCTATCATTAATGTCATTGGGTAGCTGTCCGACTTAATGATGGGGCAGGTAATATGTCCAAAATATTTGGACCCTGGAATCCCTATGGTAGATGTGCACATCAATGGCACCATTGTCCCACACACTCTGATCAATCTTAGGGCTTCCATTAATGTGATGACCAAGGACACAATTCTCAAGCTGAACCTCCAAGGTTCATTGAGGAAGACCAAAAAAGTTTTGCAACTTGCAGACCATTCCAAATTAACCCCTGAAGGGATTGTGGAGGATGTGATGGCCTCCATTAACTCTTGGGAGTTACCTACAGATTTCCTACTTCTCCAGCCTAAGGGTAAGCTTATTGGTTACCCTCTCGTCGTTGGGACATGGTTGGCCACTACCAATGCTTACATTAGCTGTAGAGCTAGGAATATGACCATCATTAATGGGCATACGTCTAAGCAGTTACTCCTATACCCTCCTGCTCAACCTTCTCTAGAGCATGACTTACCATTATGGTTGGAGGAGGAGGAAGAAGATGAAGTTTATTCCCTCCCAAATTTATACTTTAGAAACAATCATGGGAGGAGGAAAGTAGGATGAGGATGAATTGATTGAACACCTACTCCAAAGTCCAACTCCGAGTTCATTGCCCTTAGAAGAAGTAGTAAAGGAAACCTAAAAAATCATCCAATTAACTTATTCTTGGTTGATTCCAACCCACTCCCTATCAAAACCATAGAATTCGGCCTAGAGAGAACCTTGAAAATCAATCCATTTATTTCTGCTCTCCAAGAAGAGAAGTTATGCAACATGCTAAAGTAAAATCTAGAAGCCTTAGCTTGGAGCTACAAAGAAATGAAGGGAGTACACCCCTTAGTGTGTACTCACCACATATACATCAAAGAAGGTTGCAAGCCGGTCCGACAACCCCAAAGGAGGATGAATCTAGCTCTTAAAGATATAGTTAAAGAAGAATTGCAAAACTACTGGATGTTGGATTCATTTACCCTATCTCCGACAGTGGGTGGGTCTCTCCTTTGGTGTTTGTTCCAAAGAAAAATGGTAAATGGAGAGTTTGTGTTGATTACAGGGAGTTGAATAAAGCCACAAAGAAGGGCCACTTCCCTCTACCCTTCATTTACCAAGTTCTATATGGCTTGGTAGGGAAAAGGTTTTCCTCTTTCATAGATGGATTCAGTGGGTACAACCAAATCTAGATCAGCCCAGAAGACCAGGAGAAAACCACCTTCACTTTTCCTTCGGGCACCTTTGCCTATATGGTCCTTCCTTTTGGCCTATGCAATGCTCCTTCCGCTTTCCAAAGAGCAACCCTGAGTATTTTCGCCGAATTAGTCCATGATGCGGTGGAAATTTATATGGATGATTTTACACCTTATTGCAGTCATTTTCAAGAAGTTCTATCTAACCTAGGAAATGTACTGCACAAATGCATTGAAATGAACCTGTCTCTCAGTCATGAAAAATGTGAATTCTTGATGACTATAGGGATCGTGCTAGGTCATTCAATATCTTTGCAAGGACTATAGGTGGACACAAACAAAATAGTTATCATCCAAAGGGTCCCACCTCCTAAAAAGCAGAGAGATATCAAAAGTTTCCTAGGTTAGCTGGATACTATCGAAGGTTCATAAAGGACTTCAACAACTTGGCGTCTCATTTATTTTGGTTTGTTGGCCAAGGACTATGAGTTTGTATGGTCAAAATGTTGTCAGGAGGCCTTAGACATCCTAAACGACAAGTTAACCACTGCACTAATTCTCCGAGACCCAAATTGGGCCCTCCCCTTTCATATTCATGTTGATGCCTCACACAAAGCCATAGGAGCATCCCTAGGTCAGATAGATGAAAAACTGCCTTATGCTATCTATTTTATCAATAAGAATTTGTTAAAGGCTAAACTAAATTATGCAGTGACCGAAGAGGAACTCCTAGTTGTTGTGCATTCATAGAACAAATTTAGGCATTATATTACAGGCTACAAAACAGTTTTTCTTAATGACTATGCTGTAATCAAATATTTAAATGTGAATGCTCAAATTATAATATGGTTACTTTTATTACAACAGTTTGATCTAAGCATTGTTGATAAGCATGGTAAGGAAAACGTTGTTGCAACCATTTTGTCTAGAGTAAAATTTCCTGTAGATGAAGAAGGAAAGGTTGATAACCAGTTACCGGATGAGCACTTATTTGCTATTTCAGTTCTCTCTCCATGGTTTGTTGATATAGAAAACTATTTGGTATCCACAAAGTTCCCACCAAATGTTTTCTCCAAAAAGAAGAGTAAGATAGTAAGGAAAAGCGCACCTTCACGTAGATTGGGGGCAATGTTTTCAAACTTGGCCCAGATCAAACCTTGAGAAGTTGTGTCAAGGAGGAGGAAGTCTTTGACATCCTTCTAACCTATCATGATGGGCCTTGTGGAGGTCACTTTGCAGCAAAGAGGACAACATTCAAAGTGTTACAAGCAAGCTATTATTGGCCCACTCTTCATCGGGATGTGAAAACATATACTAGTCAGTGTGATTGATGCCAAAGGATGGGAAGGCCTACTCCAAGAGATGAAATGACTCTGCGGCCTCAAGTGACTTTCTAGCCATTTGACAAGCCGAGCATGGACTTTATCAAGTCTATTGACCCTCCTTCCAAGCAAAAATAGTACATTATTGTGTGCACTAGTTATTTGACTAAGTGGGCTAAAACCAAGGCAACTAAGGTAGCAACAGAGGGGAAGGTGGCTAAGCTCCTAAGGGAGAATGTATTCTACAAATTTAGGTACCCTAGAGAGTTGGTCACATACCAAGGCATCTAGTTTACCTCCAACATGATTGAATAATTTCTCATCCAGCATAATATCAAACATGGAAACTCCACTCCATATCATCCACAAGCTAATGGGTAAGTGGAGGTGACCAACAAAGCACTAGAGGGCATCTTGACCAAAGTGGCAAGCAACAACAGGAAGGATTGGGTAGATAGACTAGTTCAGGCCACTTGGGCCTATAATACCACATGGAAGACCACCACTGGATTCACACCCTATGAGTTGGTCTATGCAAAAAGGGCCTTGTTTTCCATTGAATTTGAGCATAACACATTAAGGATGGCAGACCAACTAGATCTAGATCTCAGCAATCCATAGAATGCAGGCCCTCCTAAATACAGAGGTAGCTCAACTTCAGAGGAATATCTGGCATGATAAAAACATCAAGGAGAAGCAATTTTAGGAAGGCGATTGGGCATTGCTATATGATTCTAGGTATAAGGACTTCAAGGGAATTTAAGGACAAGATGACTAGGACCTTATGTTGTAGAAATATGCAATGATAATAGTTCAGTGCAAATCAGAACCATAGATGAAGAGGTCATCCCTTTACTTGTTAATGGACACCGATTGAAAATTTACAAGAGACCTTTATCAAAACAAGAGTTTATTGATGATATCAATAAAACAATGATGATAGTGGAGAAAGTTCCATATCCTCACTCATTAAATCACTCAGAAAAAGAAAATAAAATTTAAAAAATAAGGACTCAGGTGAAAACCTCCATGAGGCACCTGAGTCCCATCATTGGGTTGAAAACCTCTTGAGGTAGTCAAGTGGCATCAAAACAATGAAAAAAAGAGAGAAAAAAGAGAATAAGGAATATCCTTTGGTGAAAACCTCTCTAGAGGCATCCAGGGCAAACAACTAGGATGAAAAACTCTCATAGGCAACCTAGTTGTTTTTCAAAAAAAAAAAAAACTAAAATCATGAATTTTCCATTTGCAGATCAGCAAGAAGGAGAGCCAAGGAGAAGAGGAGGATCAAAAAGAGGCCCCTGTTACTCACATATCTATTTTTCCACTCATTACCATTTATTCCTCTACTATTTTTGTCATTTTTTCTACTCCGTTGCGTCACAGGATCCCATGTAAACCTAGAGGATCTCATGAAAACCTACAGAATGATCCTATAGGAATTACAGTGACCCAAAAATCCTACAGGAGGCATTCCTAAGGGAAATGAATGACTTTCTAGGCTAATAAAATTCACCCCCTTCATCATTCATTCACCATACCTTGGCCACCATCATCACCCTTGCACTCACTATTAAAGATAACATTAGTTTCAAGAGTATTTTTTTCAGTCTTAGAAAAGAAGGGAAACAGGGAGTAATGGAGAACATCACCTGATTATTCCTTGTTCTCCACACTCCTATTATTTCTCTCCGTCCATTTCACCATCATCACAACCCTAGCAAAAAGAATGATTAAGAGTTCTGAGGGAGAAGCAGCTACAAGATATCCTATAGGAAATCTTGTAGTAGCCTATCCCATAGAATATCAATCATAACAAGAAAAAACCTCTAGCATGATGATCCAGGAGCTCCAAAGCAGCAACAACACCACCATCTTCAACTACAGCTACCTGCACAAACAAACGAGTCATTAGCGAACAACAAGAGGAGGACAAAGAATAGCATGCAGCAAATTCACACAGCAACACCTCTGGTCTTCAACAACTGCAACAAAGCATTGGCACCACAGGTAAGTATCTCACTTGCTCTCTCATATGCATCATGTAGTGAAACAAATGTAAGGGTTACGAGTAAGTTGGTTTATAAGAGAAAAGGTGTCCAGTTAACTTAGGCACCTTCATTCAGTCAACACATACACAACAAGGTGTCCTCTCACACGTGGCAACAGTCAACTCAAAGACAGAGAGGGAGAAGGACAAAAGTAGTTAAAACTATGGATGCATAAGGTGGGAGTTGATTATGAGGAGTGGGGAATGATGAGCCGGTAATGGGGATTAATGGTCTAAAAATGGAAATGTACCTTTGCTGCCAGCACACCACCTCACCCCAAATAACCATAAAAGGAAATAAAAATCGTCCCTGTGCATTCATGCATTCACTTCCTTGAATCTCACTCTCACAAGTCGCTCGCATACCCAAGAAACCCACCAGAAGCAAAACTCCATTGTATTACTGCACAAGAATTCCTATAGGATTGCATTGGAATTCCTATAGGATCATGCATAGCAATTCCTACAGGATACACAGAGACTGTTTATAGGATTGGACGAGAGGAGTTTCAGAGGGGAAAACATGAGAGTTGGCCACTGCAAACAATATGAAGAGGCGGGCTCTATAATTACATCCCTCTTTACAAAGTAATTGAACTAGAAATCCTCTAAGTTTGAGTAAATTTAGCAGTCGTATAAGGGAATTACATACACAGTCATTTATGTTTTGGTTCTGCATTTGAAAATTGTCTCAACCCTCTCATATCCTAAAAATTCACCAACCAAGATGATAGGAGGGTTTAATAGGAGGGAGCCCATTAACACTGTGAGAATCCAACAACACCCCAACTACTTGAAATTTTCACAAGACATAATTAGATGGGGTTTTTCGAAAAAATCAGAGGGTATGATGATGAGGTGGCTTGAGAATTTTCTCTCTCCCTCATTCCAGTCACCAGAATCCATGCCACTGTTGTGAAAAAGGACCTCTCTATAGAACTCACCCTTGAGCTCATTAGTAGAGTCACCACAGTTCCCCTAGGAATACCATGGAGGAAAGAAGACAAAAGAGATATTCAGGTTGCCAAAAGGAAATTATTTTTAGAAGGTGAGGAACCCACTAAGGACAAAAATGGAGTAAGGAGGGAAATTCTGCCATATCCAGGGAATGAGGTAAGCTACCAACTGATCAAATACATTTCATGTGAGGGTAGGTATAGCATGGTCTATGTCTATCATTTTGGGCTTCTTGAAGAATTGAGATTTGGAGCAGAAACACCCCCTCGCCAAAGGCTCAACATACCATACTTCCTACTGCAATCACTAATAAACTCAAGCATCAAAGTGCAGGAGGGAAATTCCAAACAGTTAGCTCGCCATGGGTTAATTAGGATCCTTATAGAAGATTCCCTCCAAAACCTCAGAATTCCTATAACATGGTCAATTTTCATAGACATGCCAATAGAGGATGACATCAAAGCTCTCACATATGATGTTAGTGCTACTGTCTATGAAGAGGGAGAGGAAAAGGCTGAAGTAGATGAAGAAGAAGTAAAGAAGGAAGAAGAAGAAACGGAAGGAGACGAAGATGAGATGAATGAAGAAGGGGAGGAAATAGAAGAAAACGATGAATATGAAGAAGAAGAGGGGAAAGAGTAGGAGGATGATGAAGAAACAGATGAGGATGTTAAGGAGGAAACTGATAAGGATGTTGAAGATCTACAAGAGGAAGAAGACATGAAGGACATAGGTGAAGAAGGTAATGGAAACGAGGGGGCAGAAAACAAGGAGGAGTCACCTAGAGTGCCTCTAGAAGCCACTAAGAGAGAGGCAACAACTGCCATCACTGCTCTTACCACCCCCATCAAGAAAAAAGGCAAAATACAGAGGCAGGCCCACTTAGATTTGAGGACAAGGAAAAGCACAAGAAGAAGATAGGGGAAACCCCAAACGTCAACCAAAATTCCTATTGTAAGTGAAGGTTACCCTACACAAAAGGAAAAAATGCCTTCCTTGATCCGGATTTAAACATGAACGCAAAAAATTATAGATATCACAATACATACAGGGATGCAACATAAATAATTTTTCATTTCATTATTGTAAAATACTGAAATATGCTTACAAATAGAAATGGAAATAAACTAGCTAGGGGGGTGGTAGCTTATCTCTAAGAAGAGATGTAGTGGATGCATGCCTCTGAACTGTGTTACCATGAGGCTCTAAGGCCTATTTATTGTTCTAAAACAATTGAAAACCCTAAACATCCAAAAGCCTAAACCTAGAAGATGAAACGCCAAATTGTGGCCCCTGTTTGGGTAGACCGGTACATCAACTTCCTAGGATCATAACTTTGGCATATGATCTTCGTTTGAAGCGTACAATATCTCGTTAGAAATATCTATTCGAGAACTAAAACTTTGGGAAGAGAAGCATCAATCTATAGACCCATGCTACTCCTAGATTTCCAAAAAAACATCGTTTAGGGCTTCAAAACGGCTCTGGAAGCTGAGGACCCGAAAAACTGCTAAAAATAGTAAATTGTGCTACAATTAAGGAAACTGAAAAACTAAAAGTGAAAGTTGTGGAGGTCCAAGTGGGATAGGTGGGTTGCCACTAACATCCACTTCGATCATTCCTCCCCCCTTAGGAAGCAATAGTCCCCATTCCGTTGAGTTCCTCCATTAGTTGAACTTGGTCCCTCGTGAACTGTTCTACAATTTATGATGTGTCCAGTAATGGTGGGAAGCATGGCTAAGGGTAGTATACATTGATAAATTGGTGCAGGCGAAGGAATGAGGGAATGTTTTGCTCCAAATCATTGTTTCCCACAACCTTGGTAATGGTGTAATGACCATGTCGCTTCTTGTACTTGTCATTTTTCAGAATGGAGTAGTGATATATAATCCCGTTGGGCAGAGGTACTCAGGGAGTCAAATAAGATGAATGCTTGGCCTGATAGTGCAATGGTATCCCTATGGGTGAGGAGAAGATATTCATGTTTTCTTTCATGATTGTATCCCTCTGTTGCTATTGCTGCGTGGAGGAACCCTTCGTAGGGGTCATGGATGTGGAGATGATCTTCTGCTTACTTTGGGAGCAAACTAGACAGAAAATGAATTTCCTAGTCTGGGAGATGAGCTTGTTGCATTTCCTAGAAGTGATCAAAGAGGTGGCTGTAGGTAGGGCTACCTCTGGTATCCTGTATAATAAATTACCTAAATAAATAATAACAACTCAGGGCCTTGACTCATACATAGCATGTCATCTTCACAAGTACGTCTAGCCTAATAATACATCACAAAAATATAGAGGTGAAACATCACAAAATACCTCGTATGTGAAGGGTTTGATGCTATAGGGAAGGCGACATTACTAGCAAACTCGAAGATCTCATCCTTGGTGAAATGAGGTTCTTTTGGCTCCCACTGTGAAAAATGAACTGCAGCGGTGAACCCTTCAGTCGCATCTATGAGTGGAAAAGATGCTCCCCCTCCTCTAGATCTTCAGGCTCATTCTTCTAGACCTTGGTGGTGGCAACAATGGTGTTGGGCTATGCAACGATGATTTGATTCCCTTTATCATTCCCCTTATCGGGTTCTAACTCAAGGTCAGAAGACGCATCTGATTCAGAAGCCTTCAACTCGGCCACTAGTGACTGCTTGGTCTGACACTCAGTTGTGTTGTGAGTGGGACACTTATGAAGCTCACACCACTTTCTTATGTCCTTCTTCGACTTCATGGTGTTGTTATTTTCTTCCGGCTTTGACGGGTTGTCTTGGGTCACCCTACCTTGGCTTTGTCCTTTGGTCTTCAAATTCGGAGATCCAAAGTCTCACTTCTTCTGTTTAAACTTCTTCTTGATTTTTACAGTGTATCGGTACATCGTATCAAGTGAGGAGATGTTCAGGATCTCCACCTTGTCCTGGATGTACCTATGTAGGAATTCGCGATACTTGAGTACCAAATGCAACTCAGAGTCCTTAATACGAAATTATGTGCGAAGGGTATGAAAAATGTTTATGAACTCTGACACATCTTGGTCCCTTCCCTGTCATACCATGGTCCACATTATGTATTTTCCCTCATAGATTTTGATAGGGTAGTACTGCTCCTTGATGGCATCCCAGTATGAATTCCAAGTCGGCGCAACTGAAAATAGTGAGTTCGTACTTTCATCCTTCTGCTCGCATTAGGTTTCCCACCAGTCCTTGATGTGGGGGGCTTCTTTGAGAAGAGCGAAAATAATATTTCCCTGACTGGAAAAATCATGAACAAAAGAAATACCTTTCTAGCATATTTAACATTTATCGATGACATCTACATCTATCTGACCCTCGAATATGTGGATTTCAGAGTTAACTTGTACCTTAAAGGGTGTGGCATTTCCAGAGTAGCTATTGGAAGTCGATGCTTCGTCTTTGGGTAGCCGCTAAAGGATCTGGGAAGAGTTGTCCATCATCGCATTACTTTGTCACTCAAGGGCTTCTTCAAGCAATATTTTGATAGGATCTTCTACGCCGTCATCTTTCTTTTAATCCACCACGTGAGGCCGTCGGGGTGTGTGAGGCTGATCCTGCAAAAGTTCAACTAGATCGAGCCCTAACTCCTAATACCCCGACCTCATTGGGGACATGGAAAGAAAAACAAAGAAAGAGCAGACTGCTTTGATACCACTGATCTCGATTTAAACAAGAACATAACAAATTACAGATATAACCATACATATAGAGATGTAGTAGAAATAATACTTCATTTCATTGCTATAAAATACTGAAATATGCTTACAAACAGAAATGGAAATAAACTTGTTAGGGCGATGGTAGCTTATCTCTGAGAAGAGATGTGGTAGCCACATGCCTCTAAATTGTGTTACAATGAGGCTCGAAGGCCTATTTATTATTCAGAAACAATGGAAAACCCTAAACATCCAAAACCTAAGCCTAGAAGGTGAAGCGCAAACTGTGGACCCCTTTTAGGTAAATTGGTACATCAAGTTCCCGAGGTCATAAATTTAGCATATGATCTTTGTTTGACACACACAGTATTTCCTTAGAAAGATCTATCCGAGAACTACAACTTTGGGAAGAGTAACATTGGTCTATGGACCCATGTTGCTCCTAGATTTCCCAAAAAACATTGTTTAGGGCCTCAAAACGGCTTCGGAAGTTCAAGACCCCAAAACTGCTAAAGATAGTAAATTGTGCTTGAATTAAGGAGACTAAAAAACTGAAAGAGAGAGTTGTGGGGGTCCAAGTGGGATAGGTGGGTGGCCACCAACATCCACTTGGGTCATTCCCCTAAGTCTCCTATCAACTATGTGAGAAGGCATAGTACTAGATCAACCTCCTATAAGGGAAAGGTAGTCCTATAGGATACATAATAGAATCTACAGGAAGCAGAAGCAATCCTCCAAGATACTCTTCTGAACCTACAGGAAGCACAAAAGTTGGAAAGGGAGGTGGGGGAGTAGCAAGAAACCAAAGAAGAGGACCGAGAGACAAAAAAATCCATCCCCAAACCTAACCTGGACTCCTACTATAGGTTTATTGAAGGGGGCAGGGTAATAACTCAAAAATTTTCTATCCCACTATTCTTCGAGCTTGAAAAGGAGAGGGCCAGAACTCAAATGGAGTTCGCCAAATAAAATGGGTTGGAAGATCTTGGGCACATGGAAGAGAAACTCAACGAGGTGGGAAGAGAGCTAAGTGGATTGAGAGATAGAGAGGCCATAATGAGAAATCAACTAGAGACACAAAATGCATGGTTGAGAGGACAACTGCAGGAAAGAGAGAATCAATCGACATGTATGGCTAGTCTCTCTTTGTAAGCAATCCAACGTATGATGCTAGCTAAATCCTATGCCCTATACCTAAAGGAACAATTTTTGCAGTTCCAAATTAAGACCATAGCACAAAGAGGCACCATGCCATTTCAGGCCTACAGGCAGTTAATTGATCTTTGTTATCATAGCACGTTAGAAGATAGGGCCAAGATGGCTTGAGTTTTACTTGCATAACAAGGCCCTAACATACATGAATGTATGGGACACTAATGCCAAGCTAGGAGTTTTACAATTGATGGCTTTGGAATCATGGATGAACCGTGAGGAGTCAAGGGTTGTAGAGATAAAAAGGATATTGGCAAGAGAGAAAACTGAACGTCTTGTGATCAAATCTGAAAAATCAAATCCCATGGCCCTCATCAGTACCCATAATTTGATTTCAAATGATCGTCAGTTGGCACCTAGCTATCTTGCTACCTAAGAGCAAGCAATTTCACATTTTGAGGACATGTTTAGGTTGCTAGGAGATGATAGCATACATGATTCTTGAGGAGATGGATCACACTACCATACAGCTTAAAGAGAAGAGATTATCACTCTCCTCAAAGGTTGAGAGAGGCACTAAATAGGACACCCATGTATAAGCAATATATGCAAAGGTTGAAAGTCAATTGGATTGGCTTAGAACTCAATCCACCACTACTCTTAGGGATGCTAGAAGGGAGAAAGGAAGAAGAAGAAAAGAGGTAGTGGGAGGAGGTAGAAAAGAAAGAAGCCTTCTCTGAACAAGAGGAGGAGACCACAATAGAGGCATGGGATGTCAGAGAGGCCACTAGAGCCGTGAACGATATGGATATTGATTAAGTTTCTTAGAGGATGAGAAACACTTTTAGTAGGGAGTGATGATGAGCCTCATCATTGGGTAATTATATGCGCCTTAATTCACCTCTTAGCTTAGTCAAACAAACTTTTCTCATAACTTATTACATGTTTTTTTATTATGTTTTGTTTATGAGGTGAGTTAGAGTTGGATATTATGCTTAATGGTCTAATATGCATTGAATGTAGGATTCGAGGAGAAAATGAAGGAATTTTGACAAAGACTAAGGTGAAAACTCGAATGGGACAAGGGAGAGGGATTGTAGGATGTAAATCCTACCCATTTACTAATCCTCCATTCGAATGTTCCTCTATTCATTACATCATCTCAGAGTGCAAAGAGCCAAATCATGAGGATTAGAAGGCAACCAAGCAAGTAAGAAACAAAGAATGAGTTTATCTCGAAATTGGGATCCGAGCCTCCGTAATTTTAAGGAATTCATTAGGGACTTCAGTTGTATAAGTAGAGATTCCTAGGACCTCATTAGGATTTATATTTTTACCATAAAACTCTATGATATACTTGTGAAAGTTCTATTGATGTAATTTGTTGTTTTGGTAATAAGAATGAGTTTTGTTTTGAGCCAATACTAAGTTAGCTCAGAGGGCCAAAGCTCTTGGTAGGGGCCAACCCTGGCAGCCAAGGCTCCTCTTTCTTGTACATGTATGTTTAGTGTAGTTTCATAGCTTCATGGTTAATTTTCTTTTTAGATGCATTTCCATTACAAGTAGTGTAGATTAGATTGGTTGTTTATTAGTTTTCTTCCATTTGAGCCTTACTTCAAGTAGCAGGTTAGCAGGGAAAACATGATCACCATAATTTTGTCAGCAGGTGTTTCGGCCTCACTTCCTCCCTCTGGGATCATGACTTGAGGAAGGGACCCTTAAGTAGCCCCAAAAACACAAATTTCTAGTTATTTTATGAGCTTTGGAGTTTGTTGTCTTTAAATTAGTATTTGGTTAGTTTTGCAAGGTAGATTTCCATTTTCATATTTTTCATTTCCATTTCTACAGTAGATCTCATCCATGCTTCCATTCCTTTCAACAACTTTCCTCATGGATAGTGTAGGTAGTTAATTCCTTAATTCTGGCTTTCTAGTTTATCAAAATGTTTCTTGTTTGCATAGCTTTTTGGAAGATATACATGTTTTATGAAAAGTATGTGCCTCAAGAGGAGACTAAGACTTCATAGCCAACAACCACCTTACACTCCATCCACCTTAGAAATCCCTTGTTTTCACCATCACCTTCACTAGTTTTTCATCATTTTTCATAGAAATTCTACCAAGCACATTAAGCCAATCCACCCATCTACTATCTTGGATATTGACTTCTGAGTCATCCTAGACCTTCTCCCACTCCATTCCACCCATAAAAAACCTTTCTTAGGCCTTCCATCACCTCCAACACCTCACATTTTTCTTTTAGCTGTATCATGTAGGTTTACAGGGGATCTTGTAGGTTTCTAGTACATCCTATAGGTTTTCCTAAAATGGCCTGTTTTAAGGCCTAATTAATGGAAAACCTTTAGGAAGTCACCATAAACCTCCCAAAATTCTTCCACACCATCCAACCATCTCATAACCTTTCCAACCATCCTCAAACATCCTTAATTCACCCACCACATCCGCAGAAGCAATTAGTTTGCATACTTGATTTTGCATAAAAAGACAAAAAAGAAAAAAAAAACAAATTTAGTTTAGTCTCTTTACTTGCACATTAGTGATGTTTGGTGCTACTTACTTCTATAACTTAGACAATAGCGTTTCTTTCATGTTGATTTAGCATTTTTGCCAATCATTGCTTCTTAGAGGTTAATTAGGAAATGGTGTGATTTATCATTTTCGCCAAGCATTGTTTCTTAATGGTTAGTTAGGAAATGGTGTGATTTAGCATTACATGTCAACCTTCTCTATTATTGTAGTAGAGTAACTCTCTCTTAGAGTAGATTTACCTTTCTTCCATCAAAGAATCAAGCTTCTTCTAAATCCATAGAAGTCTAGCTTGGAACCCCAAAGGTCTCTCGCCAGCTGAACAGTGACAACAGACATAACCATCATCTTTACATGTGTATACAACACTATCACCTCGAAGTTTGTACAAACCCCGAGGTTATAAAGTAAAGCTAGTAGCTGAGGAGTTGCATCATCCTTGCTGCAATATTGGTGCTCATCGCATACCATATGGATACTAGAGTTCATCATCTGTGTCATCAATAGATGTTCATAATTGTGCTTAAATCAAGAGAGGTGACGAAAAGAAATTGTAGGAATATACGATAACCAGAAAATTTCATTAAATCAGTATTCCTCTAAATTTTCCATTACATTTTGCACATGGTAGTGATTATAGTTGGACTTCCAATGCCAAATGCATTATATAAATTTTTTACAAATTTGTTAAAAAAAGTAATATTTCCAATTTTCTCATCTTAACCTGTAACAACATCCCCTTTCTATGAAATTCAATATTAATACTACCTTCATCTTAACCAATGAATAAAACTAAAAACTACCAAATAATTCATTAATATGTATTGTTGTTCAGCATTGAGATATATAGAAATGCACATGAAGATACAAAACATTACGAGATTTTTTTTCCTTACTCTACATGCATGTTCCCCCCACCTAACACTTTTTCCGCATATGCATTAAAAAGACACTTCATTCAATATTCGGTAATAAGTATTTAATTCACAAAACTAAGATCACAAATGCACATAGTATTTGAAATTTGTGAATACCAAGATTGTTTCTTTTTACTTTGATATCATTTTTAAACTATCAAAGATTTCAAATATACTAATGTGAATAGTTAATCATGCACACTTATTTTGCACCCAATGTACACATAAATCAAACTTTTCATTCCGAAAAATTTCCTAGACCAAAACCACCCATTAATCGATTAATATGCACTGTCGTGTAGGAGAGAGGTATATGGAAAAGTTTGTGGAGGAGAAATCTATGTAGATGATTCAACATTGTGTACGAAATTTTCTATTCCTTGGTTGACACACATGTTCTCTTGCACAACACTTATTTTTGTCATGCATTAAAAATACACTTCATTTAATATTGTATAATAAGTATTTAATTCATAAATATGCAATCACAAATGCACATAGTATTCAGGAACCTTGAATATGAACATTAGCTATTTCTAGTTTTCAAATAATTGAAGCTATTGAACATAGTTTTCAAAACCACACATCAAATTATGGAATCAACCCTATATGAAAAAAAATAGGCCCATGTCAATGCAACCTTACAGTGAAATGCATATGAGGGTGTAGAACATTACGAATTAATTTTTTTATTCCTTTCTCCACACACCCATTCTCACACACAAAACTTCTTTCTAACATGCATCAAAAAGAGACTTCATTTAATATCGGATACTAAGTTTTGTTGAAAGTTTAAATAATGTCATGTCTATGGAATAAATTTCCCTCTGCAACCATGTTGCTTGTTAATTGATTAATACATGCTATCATGCGAGAGGGAGGTGTGCAAAAGAAGGACCAGAACATTCTAAAAGAAATTTTTTATGTTCTTTTCACTGCACACTTGTTCTTATCACAACAACTCTTGTTCACACACATTACAAAGAAACTTCATTTAATATTGCATGGTTATAATTATTTAATTCACATATGTGAAATCATAAATGCACATAGTATTAGAAACTTTTAATATGAAGAGTTTTAGTTTCTAGTTTTTAAACAATCAATGTTGAACGTAGCTTTGAAAACTGCACATTGTATATCAAATAAAATGTGCCCATGTTGATCCACCCTTAAGGGAAAATGTATCGAGAGATGCAGAACATTACAAATTAAAGTTCTATTCCTTGCTTCACACACCAGTTGTATTAGACAACACTCCTTTCTCACACGTATTAAAAGGAGACTTCATTTAATATTAAGTACTAAGTATTTGTTAAAAGATAAAATAATTTCCTTTATGTGGAATAAATTTCCATATGCACCTCTTACACATACTCCCTCTTCATGACACCCTTCATTCTATATAGATTCATAGCTCTACACAATTGTTCTCTCAAGTAGCTAAATCTGTAAAAACACTAGAAATACTTGTCCAAACACTAGAAATACTTGTCCTTCTGTAGATAACAAACCCATAAATCTCCTACTGTAGTGAGAAATCTCTCTTTCCGCCCCATCCCCCATACCCCGCTAATGTAAAGGACTTGCTCAAAGTATTATGTAAATGTGAGTGTTAGAGGAGTAACAAAATAGCCACTTACAAAATTAGCCTTTCTTTAATTTTAAAATTATTTGTCAAACAATGACAAATACTGAAAATAAAAGTCCCTCCACACAGGATTATGTCATATCAATACCCGTCAACCAATAGAAAACAAGATTTCTAAAAATTATAAAGTATTTTTAAATTTATGTAAAAATAAAATCTTCACCATTTTCCCAAAACTCTAATTAAAATTGCAAGAACTTTAGAAAAAAAATTTGTCCACACACTTTGACTATGAAACAGGTGCTATAATTTCTCACAAAACAAATATTAATAAAAATTAACATATATACACTAATTAGTACATCAATAATATCATGACTATGAAGCAAGTGCTATAATCTTTGACCAAGCAAATATTAAGAAAAATTAACATATATACACTAATTGATAGATCAATAATAACATTTGCAAGCCACACAAATAAGAAAGTTTTAAGAATTGCAAGGAGAGATAAAATTTGCAAGTATAAGGATGTGAACGATTAAAGTCATATCATACATGTTAGATGTAATAACATCAAGCTCATTACTTTTGTAATTTATAGGCGTTTAAACGTTTCATAATGTTTTCATACGAAAGATAGAAATAAAAAGAAATATTAAAAATATGATAAAATTATATATATATAAACAGAAAATTGTTGACAATATTAAAGAATTATTTAATATAGCCCTCTAAATAATTCATTACAAAGCAAAAAAAATCCATAATTAATACATAATTGGATTAATAACATAAAACAACTAACTTTGACCGAAATAAATTATTAAAATCCGATTGTATTTCCGCATAGTCTCGAGGACGAATTTTACACAATATATAGAGATTTCCTGTTATCAAAAACGCAAGTTGTGGAATCTTTGCGGGCTTTCGGCAGATAATGAGTAATAAAGCGGAATGGGCTCCAAGGACGACGACGAATTTGAGCAAATCAAGTGCGTGGATGTGATGGACACCCATCTATGCGATTCCTCTTGGCACAAGAAGCCATACGTCGGTAGCATGAATACTATCCCTAAAGGCAATGACTTCTGTGAAAGATAGAAATCAAAAGAAATATGAAAAATAGGTTAAATTTATATATATATAAACAAAAAGATGGTGACACAATTAATGAATTATTTAATGTAGCCCTCTATTTAATTCTTTCAAAGGAAAATATCCATTTTCTCCATAGTCTGCATGGTACGAATTTTACACAGTATATAGAGATTTCCTCTTATCGAAAACGCAAGTGATGGAATCTTTCTGGGCTTTGGGCAGATAGCGAGTAATAAAGCGGAATGGGCTCCAAGAACGACTATGAATTTGAGCAAATCAAGTGCCTGGATGTAACGGCCCACAGCATATATATTCGAAGCGAACGAATGCAAGTGCAATTGCTTTAGTGGCGTGCGATATTATTCCATGCTTTCCAAATTATCGTACGATGACTATTTGGGACCTCAAGGGTTGATGAGAACCGGCGACGCTAATGCTGTCATGATCAAATCCGCTGAAATGATGTCATGATTAGACCTAAGAAAGTACGAAAAGATGCCACAATGGTTATAACTTAAAAAAGATGTATAAAAAGACTCAACAACGTATTCCAATTTCCCGTACTTGACAAAATGTGTCAACTGGCATTGCGTGCATTAATCGGACTGTGAAAGATAAATCGTTAAGTATCTTTATTTTCATTTACGCGACTAAAATATAAAACAGTTCACCGCGTTTTTATGGAAATGCGAGACAAAATACCGTATTCGGAGTGTGCTGGTGATCGGGCGTAAATAAATCCCATGCTATCCGGAGATAAATGAATGGTGGGCATAAATAAAGTATTCTGAGTGTGTTGGTTATAGGCTATTAATAAATCCCATATTATCTGGCCATAAATGAACAGCAGGTGTTTATGCCCACGGTTCGATTTTGCTAGGGCGGAAATAGAATAGTGGACATATACACCCGCCATTCATTTATGACCTGATAACATGAGAAATATGGCTCACCCTGTTGATCTGTGATTGCTAAAGATAGTAAAATTGTAATTTTATTTTGGTGTGCTTTAATCGAATATAAAACGCTTCATCACATTTTTCTTCATACGTACAAATGGGAGAGAAAAACACCTGAGCACAAGTCTGGAAATCGTGTTTGTTTGAAAAGAAAAAATTGGACTTTTGCAAATAGAAATCGAGAAAACACTTTTGGGCACCATATCGTGCAATTTATTTGTTAAAGAAAAATAATGCGCACTTATGTAACATGACTTTCCTGGACAGAGGAGTGGACTGCATGAACATGAATTAAAAAATATGTACACATTTATATCATATGCCTGGATAATGGGTACCTACAGGACGGAGTGATTGAACGTAATAAAAATTATAATGGTCATTTCATTGTTGGATCATTATTCAGCCAACAAACTATATTTATATATTATTGAATATTTTTTTATGCAAATTGACTAGCTTGTAAATATAATTAAAAGTAACTTATAATAATTAAAAAATATGTACGCATTTATATCATATGCCTTGCTAATGGTACCTACAGGGCGGAGTGATTGAACGTAATAAAAAATTGGTCATTTCATTGTTGGATCATTATTCAGCCATCAAACTATATTTATATATTATTGAATATTTTTTTATGCAAATCGACTAGCTTGTAAATATAATTAAAAGTAATTCATAATATTTTATGAAATTTAATTTATTTGTTTTAATTTCCTAATTCAGAGGTGTGATCTGTATTATGAATATTGAGATTGTTTTTGGTAAAAATCACATAAAGAAATTTTAAGTCGAAGTGTTTTGAACAATTTAGTTTAGTTTATCTTCATTAAAAGATGAAGAACCATATCATGACATTAGATTAAATAGATGAATATAGATGTTTTATAACTGTTAGATGTTTTATAGCTGTTATATAACAGTTAATTTTGACTAAAAAATTATCATTAATTAATAAACAATTTTTTTAATTAAAATGAACTAACAAGAGAGGAATTAGTTGTAAATAAATAATTAAATTAATTTTACTACTACTATTATTTTAATAAAAAGGAAGATAAGTTCAGATTTAATTACAATAAAACTGAAAAATAGTAATGAGAAAATGAAAAAACAATATAAATCAAAATAATGGATTAACTAAATTTTATTTTGAATGTTGAGAGATCATTTGGTACAAATCACATAGAGAAATTTAAGTAGACCATTTAGTGTGATTCATCTTTAGACTAGATAAAGAACTAGATCGTGACATTAGATTAAATAAATGAAAAAATTAAAAAAATTAAATTAATTATGTAAAAATAAATAATTAATTAAAATTAGAATAAATAAATTTTAATTATATATTTATCTTTCAATTGAATCTATTCCTTACAAGCAACCTGTTAGGTTTGTATTATATAATTTTATACTTTTTAGCTACTTTAATCAATAACATTATATTAGATATCAATTTTGGGATTCAACTTCATTTAGTAAGTCATTAATCAATGACCATTTCCATGAGAGATAATCTAACTAACAAATTTCTCAAGACTTTTGAATAGTACACTTAGCACTCATTGCATCAAGTGATACTCACAAAGGTGAAGAAGTGAATCACATAGGATCAATCATCACTTCCATGGCTTGCATCCGGTAACCACACTTTTCCAAAAAAATCATCTATATGAGACCTCCCATATCAAATCTCCTCTAGCACTTAACTACAAAATTTTCCTCACAATCTAAATCACTTAACTTACTACCCACTTATTTTTCATATATATTAAAATAATTAATTTTTATTTTATTTTTTAAATATATTAAATATTTTTTCCATTAATTTTTTGTTTCATATTATATATATATATATATATATATATATATATATAATATATTATATATATTAATTCATTTAAAAAATTGCATTCATGAAATTTACACCTATTTATTTGTTAATCAAAATTAGTCCATTCCTTCTCCCCACCTTATATTAACATGGTATTGTCCTTTAAAAAAAAATATAGGTTCTCATTATCAATTCAAAAAGAGTATCTCTCCTCGCACGTGTCAAAGTAACCCGTGATTGATTTTAAATTTATTAAAAAAAATTATTCGATGATAAAAGTAACCCAATTTATTTTTATTATATTATTTTTATTTTTTGTTATAACTTATTAAATATCAATTTTATTCTATCAGTTATAATTATATCTGAATTTAAGGGAAGAGTATATGTAAATTATATTTCTATTAATTTGAATAAAAATATATACCCATATCAATTTATATTAAGGTGCGAATCTTTTTAATAAAATTGAGAAAAGATTTGTTTCTCTTTAGGGTTTGGTAGATCTAAAATAAGATGAATATATGTCGATTTTTACATGATACATACAAACACTTACACATAATAATTATTTTTTCACTTTATATATTTGAAATAATTAGTAATTCTTATTTCTATAAAATTTATTTAACAAAAAATATTTTAACAATAATATCAATTTACTTAATTTATATATCTGAAATACTAATTAGTTTTTACATTGATAAAAATTACAAATATTGATACATTTTAAATATGATATTAGCTTATGTAATACTTCCACGAAGAAACATTTTCTTTTTGCAGGTAACCCAATTTCATGCAATATCTTACTCATAATAAGACTTTGCTTTATGCATTTCATGTTTTGTCAAATAATATTATATGTTTTTTTACATTAGAAAAAAACATAATCTAATATTTTTTAATGTAATGTGTGTAGAGTAATATTATGTGTGTAGAGAAATGGAATGAGAAATGGGTTGCTTGTAATTTTTATACTAGATTGAGTTTGTTGTCTCAGTACAAAGTCACGCTCAATTTACAAATAAATAACCTTATTTAATTACTATAGGGTACACATTCTATAGTTTAATGTTTATTTTGGTAATTGATATTCCTTGTCTAAAGGAACATTTCTCTTTTTTCTTAAATGTTGTTCATGTCTAATACCTTTTTACTTAATTATGACATATTTAATATTATATTTTATTTTCATTAATAAAATAACATATATTTAAAAAACAAATAATCTTGTGCAAATAATTTTACTTTAATAATTAAAAAAATATTATTCCATAGATTTATTTTAACTAAAAATTGCCCAAATATTATCTTATGTGAGAGGATAAAATCTCTCGGATGCACACCTCTTTTTTTAGAAAAAAACTTGAAGAAAGTTTTGATTATTCTTGTCCTTGGTACATCTTGTGTTAATACAAATGTCTGCATATTTTTGGGTCACACACATATTCCTTCTATATATTTGAAATGCTGATAATTTTTACTTCCATAAAATTTACTTGACACAATTATTTTTAACTATGATATCAATTTATGTAATTTATATATCTAAAATACTTATTGATTTCTACTTAGATAATATTTATCTCACACAAATGTGTTTTAACTATCATATTAATTTACATAAAGTTACATATTAAAAATACATATTAATTTTTACTTTAAGAAAAATTAACTAATACAAAAACTTTTTAAACTATGATATCAATTTATTTAATTTTTATATCTCAAATACTAATTATTTTTACTTTGATAAAATTTACTTCCACCAAATACATCTTAAATATGATATTAATTTATATAATTTTTGGAGGAAGAAACATTTTAGCTTTGTAGGTATTCCAATTTGATGTAGTATTTTAGACATATCCATTTTACCCATTGGCAAATAATCTTATGTAATTTTTTTACATTACAGGGAAAGCATAATCTAATAGTTTTTGTGTAATGCCTGGTGATGGATCAAAGGGAAGTGGAATGAGAATTGTGGTGTTGGTAAATTTTATGGAAAAGTGAGTTTGTTGTGGCAATGACAAATAAATAATCTTATTAAATATTTTGGCACATATCTTCCTTGTCTAAACAAACCTTATTTTTTTCATTTCCATAAATTTTGACCATGATTACTTTCCTTTGATAGTGAATAATATTATTTTACATATATGTGTTATTTGATAAATATTTTAATTAAGTTGAGATTTTCAATATTATTGTATTTTTTTCAGTAACTAGCTTAGATCCATCTAACTTAGGATCTATCATTGACCTAAAGGGGAGGGCTCAAATCCCTTGAGGTGCAAGCCTTCGTTTTGGAGTGTGGAATTTGAGGAAAGGTTTGCACCTTGAGGGATTCGACCCCTCTGGATGCATGATAGATCCGAAGTTAGATGGAACTATGCTCGGTGGTTCCAGTTAAGGGTGACAATGACACATTTTTAGATTATCATTATTATGTATATGTTTTATATTATCATTATTAGAAACCAACATCTACACTAAAATCAATCCATCTAGTGCAATTAATCAAATAAGATTAGAAATTAGCATCTACATTGAAATCAATGCATCTAGTGCAAGAAATAAAATATGATTAGAAATCAACATCTACACTTAAATTAATGCATCTAGTGCAGGCAATGAAATAGGATTAGAAATCAACATCTACATTAAAATCAGTGCATTTAGTGCAAGAAGTCAAATAGGATCTTAATCACCATCTACACTGAAATCAATGCATCTAGTGCAAGAAATCAAATAGGATTATAAATAAAAACCTACAACAAAATCAATGCACTCAGTGCAATCAATCAAATAGAATTAGAAATCATCATCTACACCAAAATCAATTCATATAGCGCAAGCAATCAAATAGAATTGGAAATCAACATTTACACTGAAATCAATGTATTTATCGTAAGTAATCAAATATAATTAGAAAACATCTACACTAAAATAAATGCATCTTGTCCAAGAAATCAAATAGCATTAGAAATCAACATCTATACCGAAATCTATACATCTGGTGAAAGAAATAAAATATCAACATCTACACTAAAATTAATGCATCTAGTACAAACAATAAAATAGGATTAGAAATCACCATCTCCTATGAATTCAATGCATTTAGTGAAAGAAATATTCTTCCCTCTCTCCCCCATCCATCTATATCTAGATGTCCCTACATCTCTCCTTTTTTTCTCTCTATCTCACCTCGAAACATACACACTTTCTCTCCATTTCTTCCTTTTCTCTTCCCCTCTCTCTCTCTTACTCCACTTTTCTCTCTGCATGTATTTTTTCTTTTATCCATCTCTCCCCTTAGAAATCCATCTTTTTTTCCTCCCTCTCTCCTCTTCTCTCTCAAGTTTTCTATCTCCCTTTCTCTCTGAGCTCCATCTCTCTCCTCCCATTTCTCTATCTCTCTCTCTCCAACCGTGTCACTATCTCCCTGTCTCTCTCCCCCTCTCTCCCCCTGCTTCTTTTTGTCTCCCTCTCTCTCTCTTACCATTCTCTCCCTTTCTCACTTCTCTCCTCCTCTCTCTCTTCATTCCTCCTCTCCCATGTCCTTCAGTTTATCTCCTTCAATGCAGGAAATCAAATAGGATTAATGCTGGAAACAGGATCTCGCAAAGATAGTTTTGGAGCTAAAAGACGATGTTTTGGGTCAATTTTTGTAATAAAGTTGTAAATCTTGCACATTTTGTGGTCATGGAGCACGAAGGTGTCATGATTCATAAAGGGTTGTCCATCTTTATTTTGTAAACTATAAAGTCGGCTGTAAATAACTACCCATGGTCCATGGACCATGGGATTGTATAAGAAGAGCTAAGTAAGTAAGCTATAAAAAATAAGTTGTATAGAAGCAAGAAGTCTTGATGGATAAGGAGAGAAGTCTAAGTTTACGGTCTTATTTGAGTTAGAGGCCTAGGGTGGAAGTCCACAGCTGAGTGTGCAGACCCTGTAGCTGTGTGTGTAGGGCAAATCAAGCCTATATGTTAGTTAACTAGCTCACAAAAAGATAGAAAAGATATATCAATGCCTTACAATTCAGCCTCTTCAAGGGGACAACCTCCTTTACATTACACAAACGAACAATTCTTGGATGAGACAAATGACTAAACCTCCCTGCTATATATAGGAGTCTAATGGGTCACAATATAATCAAGCCGACCTAATAGTAATAATAGAAGGGCACAATAATAA
This sequence comes from Pinus taeda, assembly GCA_000404065.3. Classification (NCBI taxonomy): domain Eukaryota; kingdom Viridiplantae; phylum Streptophyta; class Pinopsida; order Pinales; family Pinaceae; genus Pinus; species Pinus taeda. The sequence goes on along the minus strand of APFE030553620.1, from coordinate 36,563 downwards.
AAATAGTGGGTTTCTATGGTGAAAACTAATAACAATATGGGTATAATAGGGGGACAATAATAACAATAAGGGATAAAATGACAATAGTAATGGGGGAATCACTAGTATTATAGGGACCTAACATGCCCCTATCCTTCCGAAAAGCATTGTCCTGAATGCTTGCGTAGTTTTGGATGCTTCTGTATAAAATTCTCATCCTCCCATGTGGAATATTCAGCGGATAAGTTCTTCCACTTGATGAGATACTCTAAAATTGATCGATTTCGTAGTTGTTGAGTTCTTGTTTCTGTGATTGCTTTCGGTTCCAATATGATTTTTACTCCCTCATCAATTTCTAGCAATATTGTTTGAACTAGGAGCTTGTCACCTATAACCTTCTTTAAAAATGAAACATGGAAAACTGGGTGCACTCGGGAAGTTATAGGAAGTTCCAATTTGTATGCCACAGTACCAATATTTTGCAACACCTAGTACGGACCACAATACTTTGGTGATAATTTATTATCCTTCTTAGCTTGCTTGTGGGACATTTGTTTATATGGTTGTATCCATAGGAATACCTAGTCACCTACATCAAAACTTCTTTCACTGCGGTGTCGATTTGCCTGCTGTTTCATTCTATTATGTGCCAATGTGAGGTTATCATTTAAGAGTTGGAGAACTTGTTATTGATGCTCGATGTGATGTTCCACTGCTTTAACCTTAGAATTTTCTCTTAAATATGATGTGATGGATGGTGGATGATATCCATAAAGTTCTATAAATGGGGTAACTTTTGTTGTAGTATGGAAGGAAGTGTTATACCACCATTCAGCCAGAGGAAACCATTTGACCCATTGTGTCTATTTATCAGATACAAAGAAATGAAGATATCCTTCCAAATGTTTGGTTACTATCTCAGTTTGATCATCATATTGAGGACGATAAGATGAGATATGAGCTAACTAAGTACCGAGACAAGAAAATAATTCTGTCCAAAAATTTCCAGTGAAAATGGGATCTCTGTCACTTACAATAATCTTTGGGTTTCCATGTAGCTTTTGAATTGTTTCTGTAAATGCAGTAGAAACTGTATTGGCTTTAAATGGATGTGATAATGCACAAAAGTGTGCATACTTGGTAAGTCTACCAAATACCACCATGATGACACTCTTTCCTTCGGACTCGGGTAAACCTGTGATAAAATCCATTGACACCTCCTCCCAACATTGGCTTGGAATGGATAAAGGTTGTAATAGAGTTTGGGTCTTAATTGTTTCAACTTTATTTTTTTGGCAAACCAAACATTCTGCAACAAACTTTTGAATATCCAATTTAAGGCCATACCAAAAAAATTCCTTCTTAACCCTGTCGTAAGTTTTTAAAAATCCTAAGTACCCTCCTAAGAGAGAAGTGTGCAATTCCATAAGAATATTTTGTTTGAGTCGGGAATACATATGTATAAGCAATATTTGTACCATAATGAATCATTTTTGCAACTAAATGTATCAGATGTACTAGGATATTGTTGTAACTTTTGAATGAGTGCCCACACTTCTTTGTTGTTATTCCATTCATCCCTTTCTTTATTTATCCAATCTAGTTGGATAATAGAAATGGCACAAAACAGTGCTTCCACATCCTCATCCCTTCTTGGGAGTCCATCTGTCACAACGTTTTTCTTCCCTTTTTTATAGATTATTTAAAAGTAATTAAGAGTATCATGATCCATTTTTACCTTGGAGTGTCTTCCCATTAGGTAGGGTCACCATTTCTTAAGTGCATGTAGTGTTGCCAACATTTATGTCTCATAAATATATTTGTTTAAATACTTTCCTTTGATTCGATGGCTTTTGAAAGCAATGGGTGTTTCACCTTGCATTAAAACAACACCAATTCCATTTCTTTAAGCATCACATTCCACAATAAAGTTTTTTGTGAAGTCTGGCGTAGCTAAGACCAGTGATTGACACATTGCCTCTTTAAGGCATTTGTTGCTTCTGGAGTCCATGAAAATGCATATTTCTTCAATAATGTTGTTAGAGGTGCTCCTATTCTCCCATAATTCTTAACTAACTTGCAATAATATCGTGTCAACCCAAGAAATTCTCATATATGCTTTATGGATGCGGGGAATTTCGATTCCTTAATTGCTCTAATTTTTCTAGGGTCTACCTTAACACCTTCATGAGATACAATATGACCAAGATATTCCACCTCTTTTACTCCAAAGAAACATTTAGAGCTTTTTTCACATAATTGTTTCACCTTCAATAGTTTGACCACCTTATCAACATGTTCAACATGATCCTTCAAAGACTTGTTGTAGATTAGTATATCATCAAAAAATATTAGCACAAATTTTATAAGGAAGGGTTTAAAAAAGGAATTCATCAAACCTTGAAATGTAGAAGGTGCATTGCTAAGGCCAAAAGGCATGACCAAAAATTCATAATGACCCTCATGAGTTCTAAATGTTGTTTTCAGAATGACTTCAGTCTTCATTCTGATTTGATGAAATCTTGAACGAAGATCCAATTTGGTGAAGTAAATTGATCCATGCAATTGATCCAATAATTCATCAATGACAGGAATGGGAAATTTATCTTTAATAGTGAGGTTGTTGAGCTCCCTATAATTTGGACACATGCACATTGATCCATCCTTCTTGTGCACCAATACTATTGGAGTAGAGAAAGAACTTTGACTAGGTTGAATTATACGAGCCTCTAGCATTTCTGTAACCATATGTTGAATTTCACTCGTTTGGGCATAGAGATATCTGTACAGCGCGATGTTTGGAGGAACACTTCCTGGAATCAAATGAATATCATGATCATAATCATGAATAGGTGGAAGGCCTTTGGGAGTCTCAAATACCTTGGAATGATTGTCCAAGACTTTTTGGAGATCTGGAGAAATAGATGATTTCGATGTGCGAACCTATAGCGAACATAATTGTGCAATTATTCCTCGTTGTTCCTACTTTAGAAGCATTTTCATACTGTTAGAGCTGATTATCTTTCCAAGTTTCCCTGGAATACCCCTTAATTCAAATTCCTTTCCTTTCGCACAAAATTTCATGAAAAGTTCTTGAAACTTAAAATCTATTGTACCAAAGCATTGTAGCCATTAGACTCCTAGTACAACATCAACACCACCCATTGGAATGGAAATCATTAGGCTATTCAATACATATTCTCCCATGGATAGCTTGATATTATGGCACTTTCCAAAGCAATTTATGGTTCCTCCACTTGCAACCATCACTTGACACACTGGTGCTAGATATAGGAAGCAATTCAATTCCTTGGCTATCTTACAATGAATAAAATTAGGAAACCAACTCACAAAAAGATAGAAAAGATATATAAATGCCTTAGAATTTAGCCCCTTCGAGGGGGAAACCTCCTTTACATTACACAAATGAACAATTCTTGGATGACAAAAATGACTAAACCTCCCTTCTATATATAGTAGTCTAAGGGGTCACAATATAATGAAGTTGATCTAACAGTAATAACATAAGGGCACAAAAATAACAATAGTGGGTTTCTATGGGGCACACTAATAACAGTATGGGGACAATAGGGGCACAAAAATAACAATAAGGGATACAATGACAATAATAATGGGGGAATCACTAGTATTATAGGGACCTAACACTGTAATCATCTGAAGATATCAATAAAGAGAAGCATTCTGCAAATTCTATGTCTTTGGTTCTTGTTAATGCATCTTGTCATCTTGTGTATGAATTTCATTTGTAATGCTTATGTGATGCATGAATGCATTTAATTACATTGGTTAATTGAACGCAAGTAAGGATATGTGTTTACATGGCACTAATTGTTACTGTCTAATAAGATAACTAAGACATTTAAGATAATTTGGGAATCTACACAGTACACTACCCTAGCAGTGTGAAAATACTTGCACCGTAAGTTAGGGTTGCGCAAAGGACAATTGTACCGCTTCACAGAGGTATTGAAGGGAAAAATAGAGGGATGGATTGATAGAGCCCTAAAGCTTAATGACCTATGTGAAAGTAGGAACATAAGGAATAAATTGACATCACAACCATCTCAGGGTGCAAAAACTTGGTTCCAGCATCCCCCATACTGCTTCAGGTGAGACTTCGGTCTGTGATCCATAAGATGATGTCGAAAGGGCCAATAGTGAAGGGATTTGTTTGGCTAACTAATGTTGAACCTGGTTCAGGCCCCACACAGCCAACAAATGGTTCTGTTGCCGGGACCAGAATGTACATAAGAGATGTGTGATATCATATCACTATAATTCAGCTAAGTAAGAGATCAGAGACTGGCTCGATAGGAAGATCCACAAATTCATGGCGTAGGAGAAATGAAACCCATGACTAACAAAGGAGAGTGGTTGGACAGGTACCTATATAGAAATCCATGAGACTTTTATCTGTTCCTTTCCGGTTAATCTATACGAGTGGATCGCGAAGCTAGCACATACCATAGGAGGGTTGAGACTTGATGTTCCTATTGTGTGGACCCCAGTAAAGAAATTAGAAGCATCTGAGAATAAGATCGCTCATGTTGTCGATCATTGGCTCAATCGCATCATAGGAGGATTTGTGACTGAAGTCATATTCGATACCTTAGTCAGCTACAACAAGGCAGAGAGGTGGTTTTTCAAAGGACCACAAGGTAAGTACTTGAAGTCTTTGAATATCTAGGTTAAGATGTTATTGTGCAAAAAAAGGGTTATGCAACTACCTTGATGTTCAGAGCTACATGAAGTGGAAAAAATTATAGGAACAAAGGAAGAAAGGGTCTTGAATATAGTCCATTGATTTCACCTCCCTTGGTTGACGAAGAGGCAGTAGCGCAGGCTTTTCCGTGAAGTGCTATTCAGTGAATAAGATAAGGATTCCCATGACTACCACCTCCACCCACACCACCTCCAACTTCACCACCATCACCTGCGACTTCGCCCACACCACCTCCAACTTCACCACCATCACCTGCGACTTCGCCCACATCACCTCCACCTCCACTGTAGTTCAGCATGGCGAATTCTGTAAAGCTGCCTTTATTTAAAGGCTTGGGAAATGAAGACCCAGAACAGTTCTAGTTCATCATGAAAGTTGTATGGGAAGCTTAGGGCACCATGGATGATCACATGAAGAAGGCAACACTGGTTAGTGCTGCAGTATCGTGCACTAACCTGGTACATTAAATACTCTAATGACAACCCAAAGTATGTAGTGGCAAACATCTAGACCATGTTGAATAAAGAATTCAGTAGGCCTAAATCTGAGGCACAGTCGATAGTGTGGTTCAAGGAAACCACGATGAAACCAGGAAAGAAACCATGGGAATTAGATCAGGGGTTGAAGTGTAAAATCCATGAAGCTAGTATGAAATTAATAGATGGACAACACTGTGAGTTGTTCATGGATTCACTCTTGTCACACCTAAGGGTTGCGTTGTCACAACAAAAGATAATGACTCAGGTAGAGGTCTTGGAGATTGCAATGAGACTGCATAAAAAAACCGATGCAAGTTCTGAATCTAGGGGTTTAGCATATCCATTCACATTTGCAAAATCTTTTCCTTGATATGCAAAGTTTGAAGCAAGACATAATAGTTCGATCGAAGGTGCGCGAAGAGGTATGGTGCCTAAAATGCAAGGGTCAGGAACATGACAAAGACCATTCCCTAGTCTTTTTGAATTACAATGCAGGAGGGGAACTGATGCCTTTGAGTCTAGAAGCTGAAGTAGGACCAAGCATAGGAACTATGTTGTGATGAACTATATGTCAGGTAGCAGGAAAACATACAACGGATAACTGTCATTTGCTGCAAAAGTTTGTACAAACCCCACAACAACTTTTATTTAAGTTCTATAGGTCAGTAGGGCATGAAGAACACAACTAAAAAAGCTATGAATTGATGATGGATAGAACACCTGCTTATAGGGTTCAGGCATAAACGCGACCTAGTGACCAAAGCGCAGGGATGGCGCCAACAGGCTTTAAGTGGTACAAATTAGGTTGAGGCAGAGGAGGACCTCGCACGGGTCAGGGACAACTAATTTGGTACAATTGTGAAGGACCAGGACACTACACCCATGATTGCACTAACCCAACACGTCCATCAAGCAAATATTACACTTTGTTTGATCATGAAATAGAGGATTGTCCTATGTTGATAGTGAGGATACATGACAAAGAGGCACTACCATCTCAACCAACTCTAAATGTGCAGATGATGAGACCTGATCCTCATGAAGAGGATCCAAATGTGAATATAGTGCTATGAACGGGAATTGCAACAAGGTATCATAAAGGGAAATAGTCCGAAGATAGTGCATGGGTTCACAAACCTCTGATGAAGGAGGCTGAATTTGATTCAGAGCATGCTCATGAAATGTTCATGGAGGTAAAAAAGAGCTTCAATGAGGTCTACACCTCAGGGAGCGAGGATAAGCCTGATTAGGAGATGAACCCTTCTATTCTTAAGACCTTTGTAGAGGCTTGCATGAAGCTACTACATGTTAGCAAGGCCTTGAAGGGATTATAAGAGCTTATAAATAGATGTGCTGCAAACACTCCAGGTGAACTACGTGTGGTACGAAATATTGGAAAGCATAAAACAAGGAGAGGATGAGAGATGAGGCTGACCATGCAAATAGGAGAATACAAAATGGATCAATTTATTTTGGATCCGGGGTTAAGCACAAATGTCCTACAGAATTAGACTTGGGAGTGGATGGGAAGACCCACGCTGTAGTGGTCTCTAATTCAACTAAGGATGGTGAATCGAAAAAAGATCTTCCCCATGGGGCAGTTGTAAGGGGTGACTATAGATATTGAAGGTGAAAGTGTGTTGGTGAAATTTGAGGTAATAGAAATTGTGGATGATAGCAACCCCTACCCTGTGCTCCTTAGCATTTATTCGGCAACTAATATGAATAGGGTAATAAACCTAAAAAAGAGAAAAATGATATTTGAAAACAAATTGCTCCACATAATAGTACCCGTAGATCCTGCTGAGGGATCGCGTATATTGAACTAGTCTGTGATTATGAGAGCGATGACGATCTGGACTATATCTATAAGATAACAATTCGAGACCATGATTGTGTGAATCCAACAGTGGATGGAAAAATTACATGGGATCACGAGTGTTGCTCCACCTCAGTCTCTAATGAAGAATTAGAATGCTAGTACAATCGGTTACATGAAATAACCACGCTAAGCTGTAACATGATTACCTGGTCACCACACTGTGTGTCATAAGAGGTAAGAAATTTGCCCACTTATGATGTCCTAAATGATGTGGATGACCTTTTTAATGCATTTGAGAGTGAGGTACCAAAAAGGAAGCACTTCAAGGCTTTGGATTGGGCATTGTGCTCTACGCCCGCAATATGGTGTGCTATGCACAAGGGAGCTTCGATGATTTGCACAAATGTAGGAAGATGATGAGAACATGCTTTGGGAAAATGAAGGTACTAATGACAGACAAGTACGATGGGAAGGATGATCCACGCATGTACTTGGCCAAGTGGGCTCAAGATTATGGAGCAAAGCCCCAACCTGAATGGGTGCACTTGTTCTATCACACCTTGGATGTCATTGCGATGAACTGGTACTCAGAAATAGAGCTCCACCATGGTAGAGGTGAATGGGATATTCTGCGTGAAGGATTCATAATGACATTCAGTTTTGAATACGGATTTGATTGTATTAATGAGGCACCACTGAAAACAAAACAGGTAAATATTGGTATGGAGGTAGACCCCAAGTTCACGAATATTGGAGATTACTGGGATGACAGTATGGTGGATAAATTCATTGAATTTCTTTGCGAATACCAAGATTTATTCCCTGCCAAGTTTACGGATCTAAAAGGGATAATCACAGACCTGCGTGTTATGAATATGAAGCTGAAGCCCGACCTGAAACCAGTAAATCAAAAACCTTACCATCACAATCCAAAGTATAAGGACAAGGTCCTCTTAGAGATAGACAAGATTCTCACGACATACATCATTGAGCCTATAGAAGAATTTAATTGGGTAGGTCCAATTGTGGTACAAGAAAAGAAGCAGAAGGATGAAATAAGGATATGCATAGATCTCAGGAAGTTGAATGACACTTGTGTACATGATCCTTTCCCAACTCCGTCCACTAATGAAGTGTTGGACAATGTAAGTGGCCAAGAAGCATATTCCTTCACTGATGGGTTCTCTAGGTACCATCCGATCAAAATTGTGCTAGAGGATAGGAGAAAGACAAAATTTGCGATTGAGTGGGGTTGCTTTTAGTACACTCTAATGCCTTTCAGATTGAAGAATTCACCTGTGATTTTTTTGCGTGTAGTCATTCCGGCGTTCAAGGAATTTATTCATAACTTCTTGGAAGTGTACTTTGATGACTAGACTATGTGTTGGCTTATGGAGACCTGACCCAGGTTCAAAGTTATTTAGCCAAACATATCCATATACTACTGGCGCTTTCAACATTAGCCTGGGGAGCACCCACTGAAGTCTCACCTGAAGCACTTTGGGGGGATGCTGGAACCAAGTTTCCACACCCTTGAGATGTTTGTGATGTCGGTTTATTCCAACTATGTATTCCTTCCTGCAAGTCATTTCACGCACTATTCTAACCTTCAATACCAGGGGCTGAGATGCTTTCGCACTGCTATGGTAGCGACTTGTGCTATTTCCATAAACTACATCACTTATCTTACTTATCTACTTAACAAACCTTACTTATCTTCACATAAATAGTTATTCTATATTGCATTCACTTAATCAACATAATTATACATATTGGCGCATCATATGAGCATTGAAAGTGTAATTTATATCCAATGTAACAAATCCATAAAATAGGTAATAAATACACATAAATGATAGGAAGCTTCTCTTTATTAATACTTCCAACTACTATAGACCCGTCTCACCCTGTGCACTCAGCTACAGGGGTCCGCGCACTCAGCTGCGGCCTACTTGGCCTCTGTGGATTCAGTTGCAAAGCCTTCTCCTACTCTACCACCCAAAACTAGACTTTTCTCCTCAAATCTATCTCACATACATCATTGATTCTTCCATTCCTTAGGTAGATCTCTTAAAAAGTTAGAACCTCACTCTATTTATGTTATCCCATGGTCCGCAGACCATGGGTAGGTCTCTAGAGCCAACTTTACTTAAAAAAAATTAAGGGCCGACAACCCTATGACTCTTTTACAAACTACATGCTCCACACCCAAAAAATGTGGAGTCTTTACATCAGAATTACAACCTTTGACCAAAAACTGGGCTGTAAGACCCAAAACATCCCTTGGGGGATCTTGTGCCTAACAGGCCCCCAATGCAAACATCATGACTCGCCCTTGAGTCACTCTGTTGGCGCAGAGATATTTGCATGAAGACCTCCCAACTCTGACTGGATCACTGCAAGATTGGCATCGCATTAAGCGACTGCCTGCCATACTTCCTCGATGCGTTGTTTAGTGACCACTGTGACTGAACTGCTACCCTAGATCCTTTCCTATGTTTCTTGTAGTTGTGTGAGCTTTGTTTCAATGGAAGCTATAATGGTGTATGCCTCATCAACCCATGGTTGTAGGCATGCCTTCAAAATAGCTTCCTTATGTCGAGCAACATCCATGTCCTCCTTGAGCACTTTAGCCTGTTGCATCCTCCCGAGCCTCTGTGTAAGGACAATTATCTAGGCCATCCCTTTTACTTCGTCATATCTCTGATGCAGCTCATGTGCCTACGTCTCTATGCATTGTATTTTTGGGTCCACCTGCAGGGTGCTGAGGACCTCAAACGACTACTTGAACAACTTTGTGTAGTCTATCACTGCACTGTTGACCGCCGCTATTGTTGTCGTGATCATCGTGGTGAACAGTTCCTTAACGCTTGGTAGAGTTGAAGGTTGTGCCTTCAACTGTAGTTTTTCTATCTGAAGGTTTAGCTGCAGCTGAACCTTGGCAATTTCCTCTCTGGCATAGCGCACCCCTACTTCTAACTTCGAACGCACTCTTCCACCAATTCTTCTTCTTAGATGGCCAACTCTAGGACCATTTGGCAGGCTTCCTCCACCACCTGCAGTATTTGTCTATTCTGTGCCACTACCTCATTGTGCTACAGGCTCAACTTTTCATTCTTGATGCATTACTCACTCATTACCTAGAGCACGTGACCCTCCCTGGCTTGTAGTTCTGTAGTGACTCCATCCTGCAAAATATAGACTGTCTCCCAAGGGAGCAGAGCTAAGTTTAATTTGATTCCCTTCAAACCACTAACCATAGGCCTGTCAACCTCATTTTTTGTAATGAGTGCACCATCTGGAAACATTATTGTGTTAGTCATCTAGGCACGCAACATTTCCTTGGCCACGGAAATGCCTACTGCTAGGTTGGTTGACACACTGCCAACCTGTGGAGTGCATAGTTACAACTCCCGTATCTACATACATAGATCCCCCAATATCATGTCGTGTTGCTCCTCAAATTGGAGGAGGGCCTTTGTAGTGATGTACCTCACCATCTCACCAATATCATGGAGATTTGCCTTAGTGAGGGTGATCAGGTCGAACGAAGTCTTTGAAGCCTTCTACTTATTTTGCTACCCTACCTGCTCTCTTAGGTGCAAACATTTTAGTTGGGTGGATGTTGTCTGTAGGTCCATGCCACCTTGCTCTATATCGGTCTCCGGCTCAGGCGAAGGTGACTTATGTCCTTCGCGCTCTTCTTTTGTGGTCTTCTACTGCTCTTTTGCCAACTTCTCAGTGTCACACACTGCCTAGGCCTTAGCTGCTACTTCTTCCTTGCTGCATTTCTCTGCCAACTACCTCATCCACAATTTCACCTCTTCCTTCTTCCGTTGTGTGGTGGAATTCTCTACTTCCACTATGGAGCTAGCTGGAGCATGCCACTCTGGCAGCCACAACTCATGGACTGCGAAGATGACATCATCTATTGCTAGATAGGGTAGCTTGCACCACGTCTTTGCAATGTCCTTACATGCCCTAATGTAGACATGGTGGAAATCTTCCTTGAACTCCATGAAGCTCTGCAGAGTGTTGTAGACCATGGCTGATAATCGCAGCTTGTGCTTAATCCTCATTCTAATGTTCATCTCCATGAACACCCATACTATTTTGTTGTCCCTTATTCTTTGTGCATCCCTGGTTTCCCACATCGAAGCGTACTTCGCTGCCTCCAAAAGGTCCTGTACGATCATTGGCAACTGGCTATCTTCAGGTAATTCCCATGCCACCAGTATTATTGAAAACAAAAGCCACGCATAGTGGAAAGCTTTTCCCTACTCCTGTGGCTCATGACATTTCTCAAAGAACTCTCCACATAAATAGTTTTCCCAGTCAAAGTAGACCCCTTTTGCGCATTGCGCTGCTAGTGTAACCACCGACGTGGGCACCTCATCCACGTGGCACTTCTGCATAAACTTCTCTACCAATATCTACATCGTAATTTCAACCACAGGTTTGTTGATGCTTGAAATGGCATACCCTCTCTTCTTCTTCTCTAGTTTAAAGTTCTTCTTCATGGCCCATGCGATGGCCAATTCATCACTCTTTCCCTTCTAAAATGTTCGTTGGGTTCTCGACTTTGCAAGGGAGCTGGGTAATTCTATGAATCAAATGGTCTGTGATGGGGATGGGCTCCTCTAGCCACAAGCACCCATCATGTACTAGGAAAAGCAGTTGTGTGATGACAAAAATGGTAACTGGGGCGCGATGGTAATGCAACACCCAGAGTAGGTTTAGCAACCCTGATTTCTCAATTCCTCTTAGCCATTTGTGTGGCTCCAACTCAATGAGCTCAGTCATTGTGTCTTTCTTCTAGCGCATTAGCTGCATAATTGCCAAGTGTGGGAACTTCTTTTGGTCCACGAGATCCCAGTCTTCAAATTTTTGTACGGGCACCTGTCCCAAGTACACTCCTTCAAAAGTAATGTCATCAGGGAGCAACGAGTCTACAGAGATCTCTTTCTCTCATCTATATCTTTGGGCACCTTTACTTTACCCTTCCGCAGAGGAACATATGCAGGAATCCTGGTAAGATGTTCTGCACCCAGGGTTTCAACCTCCATTTCTACATCCTCCTCCTCCTCTACTAGGATTTCTTCTAATTCTTCCCGCTCATTGGCCTCCAAATTGACATCCTTCCCCTTTTCTTCCATGGTTAGCCTAGTCCTCAGTGGATTTCTAGGAGATAAGCGCACCAGTACCATGGCCTTCTTATCTTTCTTGGGTCTCGGCATGAACAGTGATATAGGGATTTCTACGACTATCCTGGCACTTTCTAGAGCTTCCACTTCTGTAATGGCATGCACGGCTTCATTAGCAGTCATTACTCTCATATGCATGGCTTCTTTAGGTGCTCCCATAGTGTGATTCCACAATTCTCTCAATTTATCGGGTAATTTCTCAAGCAACGAATTTGCCTTCAGAAGATCAAACCAGTCTGGGTTCATGAATGTCTAAGCGCACAACAACTCAGTTCTCAAATTGCGAAATATTGTCTGCTAGACAACCCTTTGTAATTTATAGTTCCTTTTGAATTTGAATTCGACCGTTCCCCCCACATTTGGTCCATTAAATCTCAACTAATGGTAGATTTTCAAGATTCTAGCTCATAAAGTTCACCTTAAATCCCTGCCACCCACTCCATTTGGTCTCAAACCAAGCATCACATCATGAATAGTGACTGTAACAATCACTTTCTAGCTGACCCACATGGTAGTGCAGCTACCCTCGTGCTGTCGCGGAGCTTGTGAGACTTCGCTACTTCACGCAATTGTGACATCGCGCAGCTATAAGGCAGAGTAGTTTATAGTCTTGCACCTCCTTTTAGCTGCATGGAGTGCTAAGACTATACTTATGTCAGCTAGTCAAATGGCCGAGCCCCTTTTGTATGGCTGTAAATGACTACCATTGACTTTTCCTAGGAAGAGTTCTCCATTTAACTTTACCAACTACACTGCGCCACCATCGGTGATCTCCTTAATAACATACGACCCCATCCAATGCATTTTGAGCTTCCAAGGGAATTTATAAAACTTACTATCATACAACAATACCAAATCATTCACCTTCAAGGTGCAAAACTTAATATGTCAATCGTGCCAAGACTTTTCGTGCTACTTTTGGAACTGCTAGTGAAATACAACCAAAAATCATTGTTCCTTGAGCTCCTGCAACTGCACGAGCCTCTCCTCTAGGGATCCACGATCCATCATACATTTGGGTACTATTATGAACAGACTAAGAACAATGTATTCCATGGGAATTATTGGTTCCACAACATAAACAAGCCTAAAAGGTGTATGTCTTATTAGTTTCTTGCATGTTGTCCTATAAGCCCATAATAATGTAGGTATGCACAAGTCCCAATCACTTCACTGTGGGTTGCATACCTTGGTCAAAACTATCTCCAGTACTTTGTTAAATGCTTCTGCTATCCCCCTAGGTTGTGGGTGATATGGTGTGATCTTTTGATGATACACCTAAAAAACTTTTGTCAGTGTGCTGATCGTTTCATTTAGGAAGTGCGTACCACGATCGCTCATTAAGATCTTCGAACATCCAAATCGAGTTAGTACATGTTCAAACAAAAACTTCATGGTATTTGCGGCCATGCAATCCTTTGTCAGTTGCGCTTCTACCCAACGAGTCAGGTACTCTATCATAGTGATAATATACCTCGTGCCTATTTTTCCTTGAGGTTTAATAGCTCCTACAAAGTCTATTGCCCATTTTTTAAAAGGTCATAATGTCATTTGTGGGATCAAAGGCATTTCATCCCTCCTTGATGGCTTACCTATTTTTTTACATACATCACATTCCTTGCAACGTGCTTTTGAATCTTGATGAAGGGTTCGCCACCACAACCTTGCTTGGAGAATCTTTTGCGTGGTTTCTCTCCTTGCATAATGTCCTCTTGTAGTGCCCCGTTGAGTATCCACAAGGATGCTTCTTCATTCGAACTCAAGTACATACCTTCACAATCTCTCATCATTCCCCATCTTGTGTAGATGCCCCAGATTAATAGAGAAATCTTTCGCGTGCACCACTAATTCCTTCTTCTACTGGATAGAGTATCCTTCTGGCGTAGTTTGAGTTGTTAAAAAGTGAATTATATCTTCAAAATGTTCATCCACTATGTGCATACCAAAAAGCTGCGTTGGGTAATCCTTCCTCTAGACTAGTAGGCTCCTCGCCTGTCTTAATGTGCAACAGGCGATCTGGTCCCGCATTCAATTGTTCAGGCTTCATAACAACTTCAAAATCATATTCTTCAAAAAATAAGAGCCATCTGCATATGCACCCCCCAACATAGGCTAATTTACCAAATACTTCAAAGAAGAATGATCTGTATACATCTTAAAGTGCCCTCCTAGCAAGTAGTGTCGATACTTCTAGAGCACATACACCATAGCTAGTTGCTCGTGCTCAGTGATGGAATAGTTCTTCTCTACTTTAGATAATTTGTGGCTCATGAATGCTATAGGGTGATGCAAACCTTCTCCACCATCTTGTGTTAGTACTACTCCCAGTGCTATACACAACGCATCAACATGGACATGAAACTCTTTCTTCCAGTTCAAGAAGATAATAATCGGTGCAGTAACCATCTTTTCTTTCAATACATCTAGGCTTTTCTTACAATCGTCATTCCAACAGAACGTGACATTCTTCTTCAAGAGCTTTTCCATCGGTGCATTGATTTGGGCATAGCCTTTGATAAACCTTTTGTAGTACCCCTCATGTCCTAGAGTGGCATGCAACTATTTTTCACTTCACAACGCTTCCAAATTTACAATCACTGCGATTTTTGTAGGGTTTACCATTAGCCCTTGTTTACAAAGCACATGCCCCAATAGGTTCCCAGTGGAATGAGGAACAAACACTTCTTGAGATTGAGTGCAATTTGGTATCTTCGGCATGTATCAAGCATCAAGCACAAGCTCACTACATGGCACCTAACCAGCCCAAAAACAATCCATTCATCCAAATAGACCTTGAAGAAGTTATGAATATATTCACTGAATGCCACAAAAACCATGCCTGAAAAGATAGCAGGGGAATTCTTCAATCAAAATAACATGAGAGTATAATGAAAGCAACCCAACTCAGTCACGAAGGTTGTCTTGCTCCTATTCTCTAGCATGATTTTGATGTGGTGGTACACCAAGAACCCATCAGTGAAAGAATATGCTTCATGACCTCCTACATTTGCCAACACTTCATCTATGAAAGGGATTGGGAATGGTTCATGCACCCAAGTGTCATCCAATTTTTTGAGATCCATGTATATCCTTATCTCATCCTTCTACTTCTTCTCTTGTACCTCCATTGGGCTTACCCAATTGGATTCTTCCACAAGCTCAATGATACCTGTTGTGAGCATTTTGTCTTATTCTACGTGGACCTTCTCCTTGTATTTTAGATTTAATCGGTAAGGCCTCTACTTAACTGGCTTCACGTTCGGCTTTAACATGATCTTCATTACTCCTAAATCTCCGACTATTACTTTCAAATATGTAAACTTGGTCAGGAATAAGTACTGATATTCACAGGGTAATTTAGTAACATTATCCACCATTGTGTCATCCCAGTAGTCTTCGATCTTAACAAATTTAGGTTCTACATCTGTAGCAATGTTTACCTGCTTAGTTTTCACCAATGTGGTTATATCAAGGTTCTTAATCTGCAGTCTGTGAACCTCACGGCGCCTTCTTTTTTTGGAATGTTAGTATTCTATGGATCGTCATCCTCCTCTTCAAGAGTTACATTATAACATTCCCACGCGCGACTCATCTGAGTAGCTCATTTACGCTGAATTAATTCTACCAGCTCCTTTGGTATCCTAAAGATGGTTTCTTTTACCTCTTGTAGTGCTTCATCGATTTTGTTGCATCCATCCTCAAAACTAAAGGTCATCACGAACCCTTCGTGCAGGATATCTCATTCACCTGTCCCATGGTGGAGCTCTATTTCTAAATACCAGTTCATTGGTATAACATCTAGGGTATGACATAATAGGTGCACCCACTCAAGTTGTGCCTTTTCTCCATAGGCTTGTGTCTAGTTGGCCAAATGCACGTGCAGATCATCCTGCCCATCATACTTGTCTGTCAGTCGCACCTTAGGCTTCTCAAATCATGAAATCATTCTCCTACATTCATGCCAATCATCAAAGCTTCCTTTCTGTGTACCACACCATCACATAGGCATAGCGCGAAGTACCCAGTCCAAGGCCTCGAAGCATTTCTTTTTTGGCACCTCTCTTTCAAATTTATCTAAGAAGGTACCTACCTCACTTAAACCATCATAAGTAGGTAGGTCTCTTGCCTTTGTTGATATGCAACTCATCGACCTTGTGATCATATTACAATTCAGTGTAGTTACCTCATGTAACTTATTATTCCATTTCTCTATTTCCTCATCTGAATTCGAAGTGCAGGAGCTTTCGCGCTCCCATGCAATCCACCCATTCGTGGTGGGATTCATCGAGGCCTTGGTCTCGTGATGTTATCTTATATATGCAGTCCAAATCATCAGCACTTTCATAGTCACACACTAGCTTCGTATATCACGATCCTTCAACATGGTCTAGGGGTACAATTACACAAAATGACTTCTTTTCAAAAATTATTTTTCACTTCTTCAGATTGATTACCCCATTCATGTCAGTGGCGCAATCAATTCCTAAGAGTGTAGGCTAAGGATTTCTATCATCAACAATCTCTATCACTTGAAAATTCACCAGCATGATTGCTCTCTGAATATCCATAATTATTCAATACAATCACCCCACGGGTATTATTTTCTACTGGTTCGCCATCCTCAGCTGAATTGAATACCAGTACAGTGCATGTCTTCCCATTCGCTCCCATGTTTGTCTCAATAGAAAATTCATATCTGATCCCAAATCCAGGATGAATTGATCCATCTCATATTCTCTGATTTGCATGGTTAGCCTCATCTCTCTTCTTTTTCTTGTCTTATGCTTTCCAATCTTCCTAACTACATGCAGTTCTCTTGGCACGGTCCCACTGCATCTGTTGATGAGTTTCTATAACCCTTTCACCACCTTAGTGTCCTACAATAACTTCATACATGTTTCTAGGAACGTTCTGAGCATAGATGGGTCCATCTCTAGCTCTGATTTATCTCTGCTTCTTGAAGTGGAGGCATTAATGAAGCTCTTCTTAGCTTCCATGAAGGTTTCCCAAGTGCGCTCCAAATCAAACTCCACTTCTTTCATCGAAGCTTTGCGAACCCAAGTATTATCTTCTAGATGCTTTCCTTTGTCATCTCTCGTTATGATTCCACTTCGGAGCACAATGTTCACATTTGGATCTTCCTCTCGTGTCTTAGACATTATCATCTGCAAGTTCTAAGTCAGGGGAGGTGTTAGCGCTCCTTTGTCATGTTTCCTAGCTATCAACATAGGACAATCTTTTCTTTCATGATCAAACAAGGAGTAATACAAACATGACGGGAATGTTGGATTCATGCAATCATGGGCATAATGTTGTGGCCCACCGCAATTGTAGCATATAAATTGTCTGCGATCACTTCCAGGTCCTCCTCCACCTTGGCCTCATTCGCGCCCCTGAAATCCTGTTCGTGTGATTCCTGCATTTTGGTCAAGCGGCCATGTTTCAGCTTGAACTCGGTAGATGGGAGTTTTATCCATCATCACCTCATAGATTCTACAAGTGTGCTCATCATGTCTCACCGACCTACAAAAGTTGCAGAAGAAATGTTGCAAATTTTGCGTATACTTCTGTAACAGGTGACAATTGTCTGTGGCATGTTTTCCTGTTATTTGACAAATCATGCACCACAATGTAGGCATTTCACTACGTCTTTCTTGTGCTTCTAGCCTTAAGGGCATTGGTCCTCCTCTTGCAAGGTAATTTGTGAAAACTATACAGTGGTCCTTGTCATGACCTTGACCCTTGAATTTTACGCACCATACCTCTTCGCACACTTTTGGTTTAGATGTCCTGTCTTTTTTTAGACTTTGCATCTCAAGGCATAAATACATCAAATGCTTGTGGATCTGTTGAACTCCTAAGTTAGGATCCTACATCAGAGTCTCATGAAGCCTCATGGAAATCTCTAATGGTTCTGCCTGAGTTGTTATCTTCTGCTGCGATAACGCACTCCTTAACTGTGGCATTAGCAAAGACACAAACTGCTCATGAAGTTGTCCATCCATCAGATTCATATTAGCTTCGAAAATCATACATTTTAGCCTTTAATCCAGCTCCCAAGGAGTCTCACTTGGTACCATCATGATCTCTCTAAATCCAATGATTATCTACACTTCATATTTAGGCCTGCTAAATTCTCTATTTAGTGCTACTTGGATATCTGCGATTTCCGCATTTGGATTATCATTGAAGTGATTAATATACGAGGTTAGCGCATGGCCCTAAAGGGTGCTAACTAGTGTTTCTTTCTTTATATTGTCATATGTAACTCCTTGCGCTTCCCATACAACCCTTACCATGAATGAAATTTGCTCTGGATCTTCATTTCCCAAACCTTTGAACACAGGAAACTTCACTCTGCTTGTCATATTGAATCACGGTGGTGGTGTAGGTATGGGTGAGGATGGAGGTGATGGTGGTGAAGCTGGTGGCAATGTGGGTGGATGTGGTATTCATGGAATTCTTTGTCTTATTAGGCAGTTCACACATCACAGTGAGACCTTCACGAGCTCTTTGTTGTCCCCTCATGGACGTGAAATCAAGGGGCTATTTTTTGTTCCCTTATTTCCTTCATTCCTGTAAGATTTTCCACTTCATGTAGCCTCGAACATCAAGGTAACCACATAACCCTCTTTTTGCACATTAGCATTTTAATCCAAGTATTCAAAGACTTTACGTACATACCTCCCGGTCCTTTGAGAAAGCGTCACTCTGCCTTACTGTAGCTAAATAAGGTGTCAACCTCGAACTCAGTAATGAATCCTCCTATAATACAGTCGAGCCAACGATCAATGGTGTGTGCGATCTTATCCTCTGACGCTTCCAACCTTCGCACCAACTCTGGGGTCAACACAATAAGACCGTCAAGCTTTCACCTTCCTTGGCATTCTACTAGCTTTGTGATCGACTCGTATAGCTCAGTAGGGAAGGACGTAAAGAAGCTTTTGTGGATCTTTGTGTAGAGGTAGTAGTCTAACCACTCTTCTTTTGACAGTCATGAGTACTTGTTCTCCTACACCACGAACTTGTGAATTCTTTTGTCCAACGAACCTTCAATTTCTTTCTTACTTGGATTCCAATGATATGACATGAGACATCTCTATGCAAATTCTGGTCTTAGGACCAAAACCATTTGTTGGCTTATGGGGGCTTGACCAAGGTTTAGAGTTATTTAGCCAAACAAATCCCTACACTACTGGCCCTTTCGGCATCAGCCCACGGAGAGCGGACTGAAGTCTCACCCAAAGCAATATGGGGGGATGCTGGAACCAAGTTTCCACACACTTGAGACGTCTGTGATGTCAATTTAGTCCAACTATGTATGCCTTCATGCATTTCATTTTGCACACTATTCTAACCTTCAATACCTTCGCGATATATTATAATCATCTTTCGCGCAACCCTACCCAGGGGTTGAGATGCTTTCGCACTGCTATGGTAGCAACCTGTGCTATTTCCCCAAACTACACCACATATCTTACTTATCTTCTTAATAAACCTTACTTATCTTCATGTAAATAGTTATTCTATATTGCGTTCACTTAATGAACATAGTTATACACATTCACGCATCATATAAGAATTAAAAGTACAATTTATATCCAATGTAACAGATGCATAAATAGGTAATAAATATGCATAAATGATAGGAAAGTTCTTGTTATTAATACTTCCAGCTGTTACAGACTCGACTCACCTTATGCACTTAGCTGCAAGGGTTTGTGCATTTAGTTGCAGACTACAAGGGCTCTACGCACTTAGTTGCAGAGGATTCTCCTACTCTACGACCCAAAACTAGAATTTTCTCCTCATATATATCTCGCATACATCATTGATTCTTCCATTCATCAGGTAGATCTCTTAACTACTTAGAGCCTCGATCTATTTATACAATCCCATGGTGCATGGACCATGGGTAGGTCTCTACAGCCGACTTTACAATAAAAAGATTAAGGACAGACAACACTATGACTCTTTTACAAACTACATGCTCCGCGCCCAAAAAATGTAGAGTCTTTACATTAGAATTACAATCTATGACCAAAATCTGGGACCTAAGCCCCAAAATTTCCCTTGGGGGATTTTGTGCCCAACACTGTGTTTGGGCTAGTGAAAAGCCATGTGGAATGTTTGCTCCTAATGGTAAATACCTATCAAAGATGCCAGATCGTGCTCAATTTGAATAAATTCCTATTTTGTGTTCCTTTTGGGACTCTGTTGGGTCATGTAGTTTGTAGACAGGGACTAATGGCCGACCTCGTGAAGATCGCGGTGATAGTTAACTTAGAAGCACGTAAGAGTGTGAAACATCAACATGCTACCCCAAGAAATACTAGATATTATAGAAAGTTTCTCAAAGGCTATTCCTAGATCAACGTGCCTATGGAGAAGTTGTTGAAAAAGGATGTCACATTCTGCTAGAACGAGGACTATAAGAAAAATCTTGGATGTATTGAAAGAAAATATAGTCACTACGCTGATTCTAGTCTTCCCAGATTGGAAGAAGCTATTTTATATACATGTCAATGTGTCATGTATAGAGCTGGGAGCAGTACTCACATAGGCTGGAGGAGGAGACCTAGACCATCCTATAGCATTCACAACCAAAAGGTTATCCAAGGTGCAGAAGAACTATTCCACCACCGAGCGGGAAGGGCTAGCCATGGTATATGCTCTCCAAAAATTTAGACACTATTTGTTGGGTGGCGATTTTAAGATTTATACAGATCATTCTACGTTAAAAAACCTTGTCAATAAGATTATGTTGGGGGCGAGAATCTCCAGGTGGTTGTTACTGTTCCAAGAGTATGGTTTGGATGTTATTGTGAAGCCTTGAGGACTGAATGCAGGACCACATCATCTGTCGTGCATCAAAACAGGGGAAGAGGCCACTAATTTGGAGGAGGGATTACCTGACACGGAACTATTTGCACTACATGTTGTAGATGGTCATTTTGAAGATATCATACACTTCCTAACAATAGGAACTACCCCAGAAGGATACACCATCTAGCAGAAGAAGGAATTAGTGGTGTGCACGATAGATTTTTCTGTCATTGTTGGGCATTTATACAAAATGGGGTCTGATAAAATCTTGTGACAATATGTATGAGATTTTGAAAGGAGCAGTATCCTCGTAGACACTCATGGTGGTGCCATGGGAGGACATTATGCAGGGAAAAGTGACCATGTAGAAGACTCTACGGGTAGCGTTGTGGTGGCCAACCCTCCATCAGGATTCAAAATATTACTGCAAAGTGTGTGATGTGTAGCAAAGGACTCGTAGGCCATCACGCAAGGATGATCTCCCTCAGAATCCACAAATGACTTTACAAGCCTTTGAATATTGGGCAATATGTTTCGTGGGACCTATTCAACCCCAAGGGAAGAAGACAGGAGTGAGGCACAATATCACCACGACGGAGTATTTGACTCGATGGGTGAAGGCACAACCTATAAAGGATTGTACAGGCACGACTGCTGCAAAGTTTCTCTTTGAGTATGTATTGACGCGATTTGTGTCCAAATATTTTGATGAGTGATCATGTTACGAACTTTTTGAATGAGACTCTCAGTGCGCTAATGGAGGAAGTTCAGGTATATCACTAGAAAAGAATGCCTTATCAACTGCAACCTAATGGGATGGTGGAAGCATTCAATAAAGTGTTGGAGAATGCACTGACCAAGTTTTGCAATGCTCAGTGAAGTGATTGGGACCTACGCATACCTGCAATACTATGGGCCTATAGGATGACGTGCAAGAAGTTGATTGGACAAATTCCCTTTAGGATTTTCTATGGTGTTGAAGTAGTGATGACCATGGAATACATTATGCCTAGTCTGTGCATAGTGGCACTCACAAGTATGATGGATCGCAGGGCCCTGGAAGAGCAGCTCGCGTAGCAAGGCTAACCTTGAGCAAAAAATATATCTAAGTAGATTTCACGAACAGGTCCAAAAACAACATTAAAAAACATGGCATGATCAACACATTAAACTACACACCTTTAAGGTAAGTCACCTAATGTTGTTATATGACAACAAGTTTGATAAATTTCCAAGGAAATTCAAGATGCACTGGTTAGGGCCCTATGTCATTAAGGAGATTATCCATGGTGGAGCAGTTCAGTTGGTTAAATTGAATGGAGATCCCTTCCTGGGAAAGGTGAATGGCAGTTGATTGAATCCATACACTAGTGGTCTAGCCATGTGACTATATGAAGAAAGCACAGTCTTATTGCTCCAGGTAGCTAAAAGGAGGCATGGGACTATAAACTACACTACCTAAGTTGGGGAGCTACACGACTGGAGGATTACACAAAGTAAGGATGTGTCACAGGATCCAAGTGGCACAGGTCAGCTGGGAAGTGATCGTTAAAGTCACTGTTCATGATTTGATAGTAGAAATGTGATCAAATGGAGCAGGCGGCTGACATTTAAGATGAAATTTATGGGTCAGATACTTGAAAATCTGCCACCAATCTGACATTAATGAACCAAATGTGGGGGAAATGGTCAGATTTGAATTCAAAATTCCATATAAATTACAAGTGGCTATCCAGTGAAAAACACTTGGCATTTTGAGAATTGAGTTGTTGGGCTCTCAAGTGCACATGAACCAAGAATTCTTTGAGGCTCTGATAGCAAGTTTAGCATATGAGAACTTACTAGAGGCATCACAAGCATTGTTGAGTAGCTTTATGCCGACACCTACCATGGCTATGGACAAGGAAGTAGTAACAACTAAGGAGGATATGTTATAACTTTTTATGGAGGCTGAAGGAGCTACTCCAAAGGTTGCTGAAGTATTATTGCAAGTCCCCAAATCACCAAGGATGTCAACACCAAATCCTATTCCAAACAAGGAGACTACAAGGGATAAGAAGGGTAAGAAACCTACAATACCAGTGCACACATCACCAAGAAGAAACCCACCCAAGGACAAGCCCACCGCACAGGAAAAGGGCAAAGCCATCAATCTGGAGCTAGAGGAGGAAGAAATCGAAGACATTTTGATGGAGCATGAGGATGTGGGAATAGACATGGAGAAACTAAAAGCCCAGGGTGCTGACCCTATCACTTGGTTACCTTAGTATGTCCCTCCATGCAAAGACAAAACTAAGGTACTGAAATATATCGATGAAAGCAAGGTTCCCTTGCAAACCCCTGTACTGCTAGATGAGATTGTTTTTGAAGGACCACACTTTGGGGTGGATTCCTTTGTTAAAACTCAAAGACTGGGATTTGGCTGACCATGAGAAGTTCCCACACCTGATGACTGGGCAGCTGATGCGCCTCATTATCGATACAAACACTAGGATGACACATTGGAGTCGCGGAGGTGGCTTTGAGGAGTAGATAAGGAAGGTTTTTTAAACCTACTATGGGTGCAGCACTACAACCGTACCCTGGTTACAATATTGGTCATCAAGAAGCTGCTATGCTTGGTGAATGATGGGTGCCTGTTGTTGGAGGAGCCAATGCCCAACATTGACAGATTGATCCACAGGGTCACGCAGCATTTGTACACAGGGGAAAATCTGGCTATGACTTTTGGCGGAAAAGGTGGTGAGTAGGCCTTGCAAAGGCCATGAAGGAGAAGTTTAAGCTAGTAAAGAAGTTGTGTGGATATGCCATATCTAGCATCTGTGACGTTGGTGTAAAGATGGCTACGTAGATTTTAGCAGGGAAGGTGATGAGGAAGTGTTGCACCGATGAGGTGTCGGTGCCTGTCATCGCGCTAGTAGCCTAGTGCAATGTAGGAGTTCAGTTCAATTGCACAGACTATCTCCATGGTGAGCTCCTTGTGAACTGTTGCAAGGCACAAGAGCTCAACAAGACATTCTGCAACATGTGGCTGTTGTTTTCTATTGTGCTAGTGGCATGGGAGTTGCCAAAGGACATCCAATTCCCTTCAGTTGCACCAAACCTACCAGAAGTAGTGAAGTATGCTTCACTGTGGGCGACCAAGGATGCACAACACATCTAGGAAAACAAGATCTTCTGGACCTTCACGGAGGTGAACATATGCATGGCCATCAATCACAAGTTACGATTGTCACCTACAATGTTTGCCAACCTATAGGGCTACGTGGAGTTTAAGGTTGATTTTCACCAATTTTCCATCAGGGCATGGAAGGACCCTATGCAGACATGGTATGAATTGCCTTAGCTGGCAACAGATGATGCCATTGATGTAGTATTTGATCATTGGCCGGAAAAATGGAACACTACAATAGACTTGGCGGTGGGAGGAAGAAAGTCCACCGTAGAACACAAGAAGGATGAGGCAACTTGCCAAAAAGAGAAACAAGGAGGCCACTGATAGGGCCTAGGTGGAGTGTGATGCCACTTAATAGATGGAGAAGAAAACAAGTGGAACAAAGCAGGGCTCTGACAAAGGCGTGAATTCACCTTCACCCAAGACAAAGGAAGAGATAGACAAGCAGATAGGGTAGCATGATGCAGACCCTCAAGCGACATCCACTCACATCAAGCATCCAAGGGAACAAGATAAAGGAGGGTCGAGGAAGAAGTCTAAGGCCAGTAAGATGTCATTGGACCCAGTCACCCTCACCGAGGGTGACTTGTATGACATTGGAGACAAGGTGTGAGATATCACTGTGGATGCCCTACAACAGTTTGAGCAGTAGGAGAAACTAGTATTGGGGACTATCCAAGTAGGTCTACAGGAGCTACAAACCTACGCATCATAGGCTAGCACGGTCTCCACCAGCCTTGCTATCAGCACTTCAGAGGTTGTCGAGATGCTGCGCGTGAGGGTCTTCAACATGATTGTAATACTTGATGGAGAAATGACCACGAAGAATGTGTTGGCATTATGATACATATGTTGTAGTTGATGGCAACCCACTCATCTCAAATGATAAATTATAGTGCAGCAAAGTTATTTTCTGGTTCCCACACAAAAGGTGCGAACCGAAAAGTTCACACACTTTCATGCAGAGAAAGGTTCCTTTCATGTAGAGAAAAGTTCATGCACTTTCATGCAGAGAAAAGTTCCTTTCATGAAGAGAAAAGTTCACGCACTTTCATGCAGATAAAAGTTCACGCACTTTCATGCAAAGAACATTTCATGCACTTTCATGTAGAGAAAAGCGCACGCACATGGGAAATCTTATGGTTGGTTCATGGTATTAGTCCGACAGTTTTTGATCCTATGGTTTTTGGCCATGGTATCTCGTCATAAGTGTTGATCCCAAGTATTGGGTCCATGGTATTGAATTGTTATGGTTTTTGGTCTGTGGTATTGTGAAAGGCCTAAGGCTATAAAAGAGGAAGGAGATCATTTGGAAAGCCATCTTCTGAATTATTGAATATCTGATAAAGTGATAGGTCTAGAATACTGTGATTGGGTTATGGTGCAGATCTAGATCTAAATGAAGAAGGAACCTAAGCGCAAGGAGAAGGATAATTTCTATTGACGGGTCAAAATCTTAAGGCTGGAATAGTGGGATCTCTATATGATTTTGATCTGTTATATGTGGCGCACGCTTGATCTATAAATCTGATAATCTAGGTTAACTAATATCTGAATGTTTGAAAGAATGAATTTATAGACCTGTACGCAGGTTCAGTGAAGCAAAGGCCCATATAGACACTGTTCCTGTAAGGGAAAGTCGCGTATACACATGTCGGTATTGACACAGAAGTGTATGCACGCAGGTTTCTAAATAGTGAAGTAGCATACATCTCTTGATTTATGTTCTAGGTGCTTCTGTTTATTGCTACAGCATTCTGAGTTCAAAAGTGGGTTGTGATTACTATTATTATGATCTGGGTACAGTCGTCAGAGAAGTGTTTATTTTGATTCTGTTTTGATTGGTGAAAAGGTGATAGGTTGATGCAGAAATTCTTGATGTTTGATTGATGTTATTTGTGGATCCAGTCTGAAAATTCATCAAATGTGGTCCCTGGAAGGGAGAGAAGGTTGTAGTCTTCTGTAGGTAGCAGCCTGTGTACTAGTATCTCAACAAGTACAAGAACTAAGGGGATTGTAGCTCCCTTCCAGGAGAAGCTGGAAAACGAGAGAGGGTTGTAGCTCTCTACAGGTAGTAGCCTGTGTACTGCTAAAGGACTGCACCAGTGTAGAATAATTGTAAAAGGAAGTTTCTAATTCAAAAGATAGAGACATATTGCAGCAGGTGGTTTTCACCCACATTAGGATTCCACCTTATATCTTGTGTTCTTGTGTGTGATTGTCTTCTGTTCTATTTTTCTATTCCTGGTTACTATTTATATGATCCTGATGCATAGATTAATGTTCAACATCTGTAGAATATTTTAAATTATAAGTCTATATGGTATACGCGAGTTTCCTTATTTGTAGTTGCACATATACGCGATTTTCTCTAACTGAAGTAGCGTATATGTTATGGGTTTGAAAAATAAAATAATTGACCAGATAATACTGATTCACCCCCCCTCTCAGTATTATTTCCAACAATTGGTATCAGAGCGGGTCCTTCAGAAGAAGCTTGATCGCTTGAAGGAAGATCTATCATCATGAGCAACTACGAGAGAGAAGCACCAATCAGGCCATCAACTTTTGATGGTACCAACTTCGTCTATTGGAAGGTAAGAGTTAAAACCTATCTTCAACCTCTTGGTACAAAATTCTGGGATATCATAGATACAGGGTACACTTTTCCATCAGCAACTCCTACAGATCCGGCTGAGAAGAAGCAGTTTGAAACTAATGAAAAGGTTGTGAATACTCTATTAGGATGTCTATCTCAATCAGAATTCGTCAAGGTTATGTAGTATAAAACCGAAAAAGAAATATGGGACAAGATCGTTCTGAGCTATGAAGGATATGAACAGGTAAAAAGAGCAAAAATTCAAACCCTCAGAATTCAATATGAAAATATTAGAATGTACAATGATGAAAGTGTGGCTAATTATTTCCTACACATAGATGAGATTGTTAATTGTATGAAAAATTTGGGTGGAGAAATAAAAAAGGCTGTTGTGGTTGAAAAGGTTCTGAAATCCTTGTCTTCTAAGTTTGAAACAAAAGTTTCTGCAATAGAAGAAAAGGAGAATCTATAGAAAATTACCATGTCATAACTACATGGAATTCTAACTGCTTATGAAATGAGGAAAGGGTGACCATTAGACATAAGAGAAGCTACATTCAAGGCCTTACGGAAAGGAGATTCTTATGACTCAGTACATATGTCAGAAGAAGAGGAAGAATCAAATTTTGTCAAGAACCTTCAACGAGGTGCTGGAAGATTCAGAGGTAAGTTACCATTCAAATGTTTTGCTTGTGGAAGAGTCGGTCACTATGTTGCCAAGTATCCTCATAAAGGTAAGGAACCTGTTAGATGGAACAAGAAACAAAATGTAAATAAGAAAAGTTATTACACTCATGAAGACATTGATGGATTTTCAAATAGTGATGAAGATGAACACGGTAATAATTATAGACTTTTAATGGCTTTTGAAGATGATGATTTCATGGATGCTATAGATGAAGGTATTTATGAAAAGATTTCTAAACTCAAAATTTGTTTAGAAGAGAAAAATATGATTATTGATACTCTGCAATTCCAATTGGCTGAAAGTGAAAAACATCATGAAAAGTTAGAATGTGAAATAGTGGGACTTAGAAAAGAGAATGAGAAAACTAAATCTCTTAATCTTAGATTTGTTAAAGGATCTGAAACGTTAGATGAGATTATCAAAGTAAAACATTCTCCACTAATCAAGACAGGTCTGGGATATAATGAAGAAGCATCTCAAGCACAGAAGCCATCCACCTCCAAAAGTTATATTGATGCAGGAAGGAGAAGTGAACAAATTAACAATCAACAACAAAGGAACAATGTTGCTCACCAGGTAAATCTGGGACATTTTTCTTCAAGAATGAACAAAGATCAACAAGTAAATCAGGGGCAATTTGCTTCAAGCATAAACAAAAGCTACAACAGACCACAGGTAAATCATTCTCAATTTGCCTCAATAATGAATGTCAATGAAAACTACAATCGTTCGATCCACAGGGTTGATAATAGCAGGAATTGCTTCAATGGCAAATGTTTCTCTCATCACAACTTTGGACACAAATCAGCTGAGTGTCTTGCCTACCAAACTATCATGACTAGAGAAACTCAAAAATAGAGGAGTATGACTGGGATCATGAAAAGGACCTACAATAACTTTTCTACTCTTGAAAATGAAATAGAATGTTCTATTTGTAATAATTTTGGTCGTGAAGATTCTGAATGCAAGATCCGTTTTCGACAGGCAACTCAAAAGGAGCAAGCCTCAAATATCAAAACATGGAGAATGAAAGTACCACAACCAGAAAGATGTGGTATAGCCTTATATGCAGAAGGGCAGGAAAATCAATGGTACATGGATAGTGGATGTTCAAAACATATTACAGGTGATAAAGAAAAACATCAATCATATAGTGCCTTGGAGAAGGAGAAGAAGGTCTCTTTTGGAAATGACACCCCTGTAATCATAAAAGGTAAAGGTTTTGTTCTTTTAAAAGAAAAGGTCAAAGCAGGAAATGTTATGTATGTTGATGGCTTAAAGCATAATCTATTTAGTGTCATTCAGATGTGTGATCAAGGAACATAGGTGATATTTCAATAGAATGGATGTAGTGTTCGTGATCTTGATACTGGAGAAACATTGATCGAAGGCATAAGAACTCCAAATAATTTATACATATTCAAAGAAGGACAACGACAATGTTATCTGAGCAAGAATGATGAACATTGGCTATGGCACCGGAGGTTGGGGCATCTAAGCTTCTCACAGATAAGGAAAGCATGCAAATACCAAGCAGTTCATGGTCTTCCAGACATCAGAATTCCTGATAATACAATATGCAAATCATGTCAGTTTGGTAAGCAAACCAAAACTAACTTCCCTGAGAAGGAAGGATCAACTAGCAGGCCACTTGAGCTTGTCCATATTGATGTATGTGGTCCATCTAGGAAAAGGTCACCCCGGGGAGGAGAATACTTTAAATTATTCATTGACGCCTATTCAAGGATGGTTTGGGTAGGACTGATGAAGCACAAAGATGAAGCCTTCGAAAAATTCAAATCCTTCAAAGCTTTGGTTGAAAATGAATCAGATCACAAAATTAAATGCCTCAGGTTTGATAGAGGTGGGGAGTTTACCTCAAATGAATTTTTTGATTTTTGTGAATAACATGGAATAAGAAGAGAATTCTCTACAGCGAGGACTCCTCAGCAAAATGGAGTAGTTGAAACGATGAACCGAACGGTTCAACAAATGGCTCGTGCTATGCTTGATGAGTCTAGAACTCCCGCAACTTTCTGGGGTGAAGCTGCATTTTCTGCAGTTGTTATTCTCAACAAAACAAATGTCCAGGTGAACAACACTCAAATCCCTCATGAGCTCTAGTATGGTGAGACTCCTTCGATAAAATATTTCAAAATTTTTGGAAGCAAATGCTATATCAAAAATATTGATGAACATCTTGGCAAGTTTGAACCTAGAGAAGATGAAGGCATTCTCCTTGGTTACTCTCCCCACAGCAAAGCATACAAGTGTTATAACAAAAGGCTTGGAAAAATTGTTGAAAGTATTGATGTAGTGGTTTATCAAGAAGAAAACACTCCTAGGCAGGTAATATCTGAAGATTTCAAAGATGATGAGGACTATCCATCAACATCAAATCAGATTCACAATGAAGAAGAAACCCATGAGGAGCCCGAAGAACAAATAAGGATAGAAGAAAAGAGTCCATCCAGGTAAGTTAAGAAGAATCATCCATAATCTCAAATTTTGGGGCAAAAAGAGGAAGGAATACAAACAAGAAGAACAATTGTAGAAGCTTCAAGCTATTTGGCATTACTTTCCTCAACTAAACCACAAAATGTAGGAGAGGCATGTAAAGATGAATGCTAGGTCAAGGCAATGGATGAAGAACTTGAGCAGATCAAAAAGAATAACACTTGGGAGTTGGTTCCTTGAACAAAAGATAAGAATGTCATAAGGACAAAATGGATCTTCAAAAAAAAGTTGAAAGAAAAAGGGGAAGTGATTAGAAACAAGGCCAGACTTGTTCGTAAAGGGTCTGCTCAACAAGAAGGAATAGACTTTGAAGAAACTTTTGCTCTTGTTGCTAGACTTGAGGCCATCAGAATTTTCCTTACTCTCTCTAGCTTTCAGAAGTTCAAAGTATTTCAAATGGACGTGAAATCAACCTTTCTGAATGGAGACTTAGAAGAAGAAGTGTAAATTGAGCAGCCAGATGGATTCATCCTTAGTAATGATCCAAATCTTGTATACAGACTAAAGAAGGCTCTCTATGGTCTCAAACAGGCTCCAAGGGCTTGGTACTATCAGCTGAACAAATACCTTCATCAACAAGGTTTTTCAAAAGGATCAACAGATAGCAATCTTTATATAAATATTGAAAATAACAAATTGCTAATACTTTTTGTGTATGTAGATGATATCATCTTTGGCAGCAATGAAGAAGCTATGAGCCAAAACTTTACCTTTGTGATGCAGAAGGAATTTGAAATGTCTTTGCTTGGAGAACTGACATATTTTCTTGGTTTACAAATCCAACAAAATAAAGATGGTATCTTTTTATCTCAAACCAAGTATCTCAAGCAGATCTTGAAGAAGTATGGCATGGAAGATTCAAAACTAGTATGCACTCCTCTGGTCACAGGATGCAACCTGAGTGCAAATGATGAATCAGTAACAGTGCATCAACCAACCTATAGGTCCATGATTGGAAGTCTACTCTATTTAACAGGTACCCGACCAGACATCATGCATGTAGTAGGAATGGGTGGGAGATTTCATGCAAATCCTAAGGAAATTCATCTTCAGGTAGTAAAGAGAATTTTCCAGTATCTTCAAGGAACTCAAAACTATGGCCTATGGTATCCTAGAGATGCGGATCTCACTCTTCATGCTTATACAGATGCAGATTGGGCTGGAAGCGTGGATGAAAGAAAAAGCACTAGTGGTGGTGCATTCTTTATGGGCTCTAGATTAGTATCTTTGTTCAGCAAGAAAAAGAGTTCTATTGCATTATCTATAGTTGAAGCAGAATATGTGGCTGCTGCATCCTATTGCACTCAACTCCTTTGGATGATGCAAACTTTGCAGGATTGTCAAATCATTTTCACACCATCTATCTCCATCTTATGTGATAATACAATGTGCAATCAGTATTTCAAAGAACCCAGTCATGCATTCAAAGACCAAGCACAGACTGATCAAGTATCATTTTCTCTAGGAACAAGTGTTGGAACAAAAGGTCAAATTAGAATATGTTCCCTCCAAGGAACAACTTGCTAATATTTTCACCAAACCATTGCCCAAGGAAAGATTTGAATACCTCAGACATAAGCTGGGGGTTGTTGATGCATCATCGTGCTGTTGAATCTTATCTATTGTACGCATGTGGATACACGTACATTTTTTCGGTCTATGTGGGTCGAATGGGTCTATGAGAGATCATCTGGCATAGGTTCAAGGGGAGCATATATTCTTCTAATGATGCATTGTTGGCATTAGATTAGAAGTCCTTGGTTTGATTTCTCAGGAGTTTTCTGGTGGAGTAGATCAATGTGTGCTGGTCTGAAGGTTGATTCTGTTGATAGTTGTTCTTGTCTCTATGTCATGTACTTATTTTCATATCAAAGTCATGTAACGGCCTATTTTGGTTTCCCCACTATGCCAAGGATGAATGAGTTTTGTTTATCTTGTGTATTCCCAGTTGGATGAGAGATGGATGTATGTATGAGTCTTGATGATAGGAAGGTTACTTATAATGTATGGAGTCATGTTCTTTCTTGTAGAACATCTTTTTGCAGACAACATTTCAACACATAGCATATATAAAGGGGGAGCTCATTCAGAGTTTTCAGCAGGTACTCAGGGGGAGTATGGTAGTCTGCCCCTTTCCCCTTGATGTCAAAGGGGGAGAGTGATTGGTTGTTGTTGCCATCAAGTCTAGAGGGGGAGATTGTTGGCATTATGATACATATGTTGTACTTGATGGCAACCCACTCATCTCAGATGATAAATTATAGTGTAGCAAAGTTATTTTCTGGTTCCCGCACAAAAGGTAAGAACCGAAAAGTTCACGCACTTTATGCAGAGAAAAGCGCATGCACATGGGAAATTTTATGGTTGGTTCATGGTATTAGTCCGACAATTTTTGATCCTATGGTTTTGGGCCATGGTATCTCGTCATAAGTGTTGATCCCAAGTATTGGGTCCATGGTATTGTGAAAGCCCTAATGCTATAAAAGAGGAAGGAGATCATTTGGCAAGGCATCTTCTAAATTATTGAATATCTGATAAAGTGCTAGATCTGGAATACTGTGATTGGGTTATGGTGCAGATCTCGATCTAAATGAAGAAGGAACCTGAGCACAAGGAGAAGGATAAGTTCTATTGCTGGGTCAAAATCTTAAGCCTGGAATAGCAGTATCTCTATGATTTTGATCTGTGATATGTGGGACACGCCTGATCTATAAATCTGATAATCTAGGTTAACTAATATTTGAATGTTTGAAAGAATGAATTTATAGATATGTACGTAGGTTCAGTGAAGCGAAGGCGCATATACACATTTTTCTTGTAAGGGAAAGTCACGTATACGTAGGTCGGTATTGACATAGAAGCGTATACACGCAGGTTTATGAATAGTGAAGCAGCGTATATCTCTTGATTTATGTTCTAGCTGCTTCTATTTATTGCTACAGTGTTCTCGGTTCAGAAGTGGGGTGTGATTACTATTATTATGATCTAGGTACAGTTGTTAGAGAAGTGTTTATTTTGATTCAGTTTTGATTGGTGAAAAGGTGATTTGTTGATGCAGAAATTCTTGATGTTTGATTGATTTTATTTGTGTATCCAGTCTAAAAATTCATCAAACGTGGTCCCTGGAAGGAAGAGAAGGTTCTAGTCTTCTACAGGTAGCAGCCTATGTACTAGTATCTCAACTAGTACAAGAACTAAGGGGGTTGTAGCTCCCTTCCAGGAGAAGCTGGAAACCGAGAGAGGGTTGTAGCTCTCTGCAGGTAGCAGCCTATGTACTGGTAAGGGAATGCACCAGCACATAATCATTGTAAAATAAGTTTCTAATTGAAAAAATAGAGACATATTGTAGCAGGTGGTTTTCACCCACATTGGGTTTCCACATTATATCTTGTGTTCTTGTGTGTGATTTTCTTCTCCTCTATTTTTCTATTCTTGGTTACTATTTATATGATCCTGATGCACAGATTAATGTTCAACATCTGTAGAATATTTTAAATTATAAGTTTGTATGGTATACGCGGGTTTCCTTATCTGTAGTTGCATATATACGCGGTTTTCTCTAACTGAAGTAGCGTATATGTTTTGGGTTTGAAAAAGAAAATAATTGACTAGGTAATACTGATTCACCCCCCATCTCAGTATTATTTTCAATAGAATGAAGCTGACAGGCCCACTGTCAGTGCCCTTAAGGGAGTAGGGTTGATTTTGGTAGTACTCCCTGGCGAGGTACTCTACCTCTTGCAGGATTTTGTGATTGCGTTGTTAAAGGCCCATGAGCACCGTGCTCTACAGGTGATCAACGAGCAACACATTAACAATGAGCAGATGCCACTATAGCGAGACTTTTCCATTACTTCCATGATCGACGCGACCAATAAAAATAACCGTATACTTCAGGTCATGGAGGAGGCATGCTGAATGGTCCCAGAGATGGCCATTCCTAAGAAAGAGCCAGTCAAGGTGTGCATCCACAAGTTGGCTACAAGGGTGTGCAACGCTCATACAGAAATCGTGAGGGTTCAGTTGGAGTTGAACCTACAGATCACTAAATTATAGTTAACTCCGCCAGAATTGAGGGAGTAGCGTGCAATCGCTGTCATAGAGGCAATAACAGTGGTCAACAATGTAGTCGTTGACTGCACCAAACTTTTTGAGTAGTTGTTTGAGGTCCTAACAAGCTTACAAGAGGACCCTGATGTACAATGACTGGAGATAGAAGCGCACAAGATGTAGCAACAATATGATGAGGTCAAAGGCAAAACATGAACCGTCATGCTCACACAAAGACTACAAAAGCTATAGGAGGCAAAGTAGCTGAGAGAATAGGTGGATGCACTGCGACACAAAGAAGCAGTACTGAAGGCATGACTAAAGCCCAAGTTGGATGAGGCTTACACAGTCAGAACGTCTATTGAAGGAAATCTTATGACTTTGAAAGAAACTCAACAAAATCTTCTGGCCAACAATTGAGGAGTAGTGACCGAGCATATGGTTGAAGACACGAAGCAGGCAACCGGACAATGAACTACCGAGGTTGAGGTCATATAAATTGAGCTGGGAGGTCATCATGTTAAGATCATCATGCCTGCTCAGTGACTCAAGGGTGAGTCATGATGTTTGTGTTGGGGTCCTGTTGGGAATGGGAACCCCCAAGGATAGTTTTGGGGCTAGAAGCCAATGTCTTGGGTCAAGTTTTGTAATAAAGTTGTAAAGCCTCCATATTTTGTGGTCGTGGAGCGGAAAGGTGTCATGATTCATAAAGGGTTGTCTACTCTTATTTTGTAAGGTGTAAAGTTGGTTTTAAAGATCTACACATGGTTTGTGGGCCATGGGATTATATAAAAATAGTTAAGTAAGCTCTATTTTTCTTTTTATAGAGAAGTAAGACGTCTTAAGCGATAAGGGGAAAAGTCTAAATTTTGGGTCCTAGGTTAGGTAGAGGCTCTACAACTGAGTGCGTAGGGCCCTACAATTGTGTGCGTAGGGTGGATAGACTCTGTAATCATTTGAAGGTATCAATAAAGAGAAGCATTCTGCAAATTCTGTGTCTTTGTTTCCTGTTAATTCATATTTTCATATTGTGAATGAATTTTATTTGTAATGCTTATGTGATATGTGAGTGCATGTAATTATGTTGGTTAATGGAACTCATGTAAGGATATATGTTTATGCGGTGTTAATTGTGATTGTATAATAAGATAAGTAAGACATTTAAGATAATTTGGGAATCTGCACAGTAAGCTGCCCTAGCAGTGTGAAAGTACCTGAACTGCAAGTTAGGGTTGTGCAAAGGTCGATCATACCCCTTCGCGGAGGTACTGTAGAGAGGAATACAGGGCTAGATTGATAGTGCCCTAGAGCTTAACGGCCTGCACAAAAGCAGGAACAAAACGAATAAACTGACATCATGACCATCTCAGGGTGCACAAACTTAGTTCCAGCATCCTCCCATACTGCTTCAGGTCAGACTTTGGTCTACACTCCGCGGGCTGATGCCAAAAGGGCCAGTAGAGCAAGGACTTATTTAGCTAACTAACACTGAACCTGGGTCAGGCCCCATGCAACCAACAATTAGAAATCACTATCTACACTGAAATCAATGCATCTAATGCAATAATTATTCTTCCCTCTCTCCCTCCTCCATCTATATCTATATCTCCCTCCATTTATCCTTCCTTGTCTCTCAAACTCATCCTCCCCTCCCGAAACACACATGCTTTCTCCCTCCATATCTATCTATGTCTCCCCCTCTCTATCTCTCTCTTCTTCCCTCTCTTCACCTATCATTTATATATCTATCCCTCTCTATATCACCCTAAACACATATACACTCTTTCTCCATATTTATCTATCTCTCCCTACCTATTCCTCTCCCTCCCTCTTCCTATCCCTCTCTCTCTTTCTTCCCCTTCTCTCCCTCTCTCCCCCTTCTATATCTCTTCCCTCTTTCTATCCTCGCTTTCTCTCTCTCCATCTCCCTTATTACACCTTCTATCTTTCTCCACCTTTCTCTCTCCATGGATTTCTTCTTACATCCCTCTTTCTCTCCCTTCGTCTCTCCTTCTCTCTCTCACATCCAAGCTCTCTTCCTTCCTCTCTCTCCCTTTCTCTCCTACCTCCCTTTGGCTCTCCCCCTTATCTCTCTATCTTTGTCTCTCTCTCTCTCTCCACCCTCCAACTTTGTCACTGTCTATCCTTCTATCCTTCTCTTGTCTCTATCTCCTCTTCTTATCTCTCTATCTCACCCAAAACATATACACTATATCTCCATCTATCCCTTGTCGCTCCCTCTCGTTCTCTCCATTTTTCTCTCTCTATGTGATTCTTCTTCCCTCCCTCTTTCCTTCCAACTCCATCTTTCTATCCCTCCCTCTCTTCTCCCATCTCTCAAGTGCTCTCTCATCCTTCGTTTCTCTCCCTTTCACTCCCTTCCTTCGACTCCCTATATCTCTCCACCTCTATCACAACCTTTGTTCTTCCCTCCCATATATATCTAGAGTTAATATATATCATTATATATTAATATATAT
>APFE030553610.1:3118-13270 GCA_000404065.3 Pinus taeda | reverse complement strand
GCTAAAATGCTATGACTGAGAAGAAGCAACATCAGCAATAGCAGGGTTTAAGAGAAAGTCGAAACCATCCATGAACGATGGTACATGCCTGAAGGTTTTGGGATAGGTGATGGCACAGAAAGGATATAGATTTAGGATCTTGAAAACATTAATATAATATTTGAAAAACTGGTTGTGAATATTATATTTGGCAGTTAAATAGTATGAATCAGGGAATTGTGAAAATAATGTCTGTAGGTGATCATTCTGAATATCCATTCATCTCTTTGTTGCCCCTTTTTGAAATTTTGACGAAAAGGGCACCTTTTTAGGGACAAATGGATCAGTGAGTAGATATGCTGGAGTATGTAGGATGCGATTACAGTAGCATGCATCTTCTAATAGAAATGACAATGTCAATCAACTTCTCATGCTGGGATAATCCGTTCCCAGATAATGCTACACGTTTGTTTATACAGTATAATATGTGTATGGCATCATCGCTACAGAACAATATATCTGATCTTAAGACAGTATATATATATATATGATAATTTATAAATTGTCTTGATGTCTCTAAGGCATTATATGGTTGATCTCGACATCACTCCATAATATGTCTCTGTACTACATGTATGATGGCTTCGTGGTATCATCTAAGGCATTACAATCGTATGGTATCATTCTAAAGTGTTATGGTATTTGAATTTTTTTTTTTTTTTTTTTGAACCTCTCAAGGTATGATATATGGGCACAATCTGCAATCACCAATGGTACGGTTTGCAATACGCATGTTTCACTACAATATGTGATGGTTGATCTCTACACTTTTCATATATTTTCGGCATCCATGTCTCAGTAATTGGTAGAGTCTCGGGTACATTAATATGATGTATAGTTTACTCTACAATTCATAATTTGATTTCGATGCTCTGCTCTCTAGTATAAATCACTCTCTGGCAAGCCACTCACTGTGATGCTCGCTCTATGGCGTGGCTCAATAACATTGCTGCAACAACTCGATAAATGACAGCGTCATACTATTGCTTAAAAGGATCTAATCTCAAATCTCTTTCTTTTAGAGATGTATCCATCAAATTCTGGGCAGTGGTATTATAAGGAACATCCATAAAGAGTATCACTCTGAAGAATGCTGAATATTATCTATTTTAATCTGCACCTTATATCAGTGAGGAGACCAAGTCCTAGTCTTATGGCTTATATACTCACTCAATTCAAGTAGACTGTGCCATCCGTAAAGCCGACCTTGGGACAGTCCCTGTGGCAGTGTGTCAAGTCGCTGACACTTATGTTGAAGAACTCTTCAAATCCTTATCTATACATGTCAGAGCAGTCACATTGATAAGTCAATGATCTTCCTGGAAGCTTAAAGACTCAATACCCTAACAAGTCAGCTTGATTGTCATCAGATATTGGAGCTCCTTCATTTTAATGGGATTCACTCTTAAACTGTTAGAAGAAGATGTCTAGCTCAATTTTCTCAATCCTCTGTCATAAAGAGCATTGAGGTACCGTTGTCTGAAGAAAGCCTAGAACAATGGATCATTACCCTGCTCACAGTATTGGACAGCAACATTGAAGCATCTAATCATTTAGACAAACTCTGTATTGAAAGTTATTGTGTTTGTTACACTGGAAAATGTTGGAGAGAGAGATTCCATTCTATAAATATCTGGTTTAGTTCTGTTAGTGGTTTTCAAGTAGGTAACCCATCTGCGAAAGAGCTTTACTACTGAAAAGCTGCTATAGGTACCGTACAATATACATAACCTTAATCTGGAGGAAAACAATTTATTGAAAAACAGACTATAGGTGACCTGTTTACAACTGTTGAGATACCCGTGTCAGTGCAGACAAGGTGAAAACTTTGTGAACAGAATGAGAGCAGAAGTAAGAACCACAATGTATGGAAACCCTAAGTGAATCTTGTAAGATCCACGCTGTGTGGAAACCCTAGGTAATTCTGAGCATAAGAATTACTCTTATGGACATACCTTGGAGCCTTTACGGATATCTAAATAATTTAAGAAATACTGCGAGGAAAGGAACCATCAATATAACCCGAGCATATGAAGAAAAAAACTGGATGTAAATGAAAGACTGGAACTTCTTTTGACGAAGAAACATTTATAGATTTTGAAAGACTGGAACCCTTTTTTTTTTAAGAAATTAAGGAGTAGACTGTTTTAAATATAAGACTGGTGCTAACTTAGAAATTCAAACAATTTTGAGGCCTATTGCATGCACAAAACCATCCATGTAATTTAGAGGATTTTGCCAAAGAAGCTTGAACTGTGAGTGAATAACGAGCGCAAATAATGGTGCAAATACCAGACCTCTGTGCACCCTAATTGGATAGCCACGAACAGAGGCCCCCAGCAGAGAATAAGTCATAGAAATGAAAGTTATTTGAGAAATAAAACCCTCATACCAAATTGAAATAGCTGACACTGTGTTCACGAATATAATTCTGGTTATTAACAATACTGTAAATGATAAAAGAATTACCCCTTCAACCCAAGACTAAAACCCAGAATAACCCAAAGACTGTGATGCATACAAGCTTATCATGAAAAACAGAACCATCACTTCCACCTAGAGTAGAACCACAATATGGAAAAGAAATCGAAACAAGCTGAATAATAACCCGTAGAGGAAATAATATCCATGGTCGCTTATTAGAATAGAGAAAAGAACAGCTGACCATAACTTAAATGTGAAAGTCAAACGACATATATACATACATATTCATGAGAAGAGACAAATGTTCAGATTTATACCACTTCAAAGCCGTAGTGTAATATAGAAGGAAGGATTAAATAGAAAAAAAAATGGATTCGCTTCGTAAGCAATTAGATGCTTTAATGGGAACCAATCGCAACGGGAACGTAACAGAAATCAAACGCAACTATTATGATCGGGATTTTTTCCATCTCTATTTAGCCGGACTTTGCCCTCACGACCTCTTTCAATTAACTAAAATGGATTTAGGTGCTTGCTCAAAAGTTCACTCCTTGCAACTACGAAAAGAATATGAAAGTGCAAAGGCAAAAGGTAAAGATAATTATGACAGGGAGCTAGAAGATGTTCTTGAAAGGCATATTGGTGAGTGTGACAGGAAAATTACAAGAGCCCTAAGATGCCTAGAGGATGATGATGCTAAGGCTGCAACAACAATATCTGTATTTGCAGTTACAC
This sequence comes from Pinus taeda, assembly GCA_000404065.3. Taxonomy (NCBI): domain Eukaryota; kingdom Viridiplantae; phylum Streptophyta; class Pinopsida; order Pinales; family Pinaceae; genus Pinus; species Pinus taeda. The sequence goes on along the minus strand of APFE030553610.1, from coordinate 10,072 downwards.
AGTCCCCTGAGGTGGAAGACTACACAAAACAAATAAAGGAGAAACTGAAAGAAGCAGAATATCTAGACTTGGAAGGGAGAAGTGATGATAAGATAAGAATTATGGAGCTGGTTGAGGAATTGAGAGGAAAACGAGCAGATAAACAAGCTATGCTACTTTTGGAAGCTTTTAATAAAGACAGAGCTTCGATGCCACAACCTCTCCAAACTCCTCCACGATTGGCTCCTTTGCCAATGCCAGGGCCCATTGATGCACGCACCCAGGAAATGATCATAGAGAGACTTAAGAAGGTTGAAGAACGTTTGCCTCAAATGGGAACAGTCCATTCACAGACCCTAGAAGTTCTAGTCAGGCACAGAAATTTTTCCAGTAAAAAAAGATTTATGCGATAAGAATTTAAATATGGTTTTCAAAGGAGAAATATTTCTTCAAGAAACTATTAGCCATGAATAATTTTCAGTTTCAGTCAAATCCCCCTTGAAGCAATACGAGATTTTTTTTTTCAAGATTTGGTTAACAAATAGAAGCATATTCTGAATTTGCTATTGATACTAAGAGGCACAATCCAATAGAAAGAATAGAGAATCATCTCAGTAATTTATAACATTGTGCTGTGAAGCATATGCTATTAATATTTTCAGGATCAGACATACTGAAATCTAATGTGTTTTTTCTGTAGGTTGTATTCAAATTATTTTATTGAAAATCTAAGTTCAATAATTTAGAATGAAATTGCGCATCTCATTCTGGATACATGCACATTGGTCAAAAGTTAACCGATCTTCGGGAAGAGAGAAATAAATTGCGAAACTTGATCGAGTTTCAGATGTTGAAAGACCGCATGATAGAACATCCAACAGGGATCGAGAAAGAGAAGTTGAAAAGGAAAGAGAGAGAGATCGTGACAGCAGAAGCAGAGAAAGAGACCGTGATCATAGAAGCAAAGAAAGAGATCGTGATCGCAGAAGCAGAGAAAGAGAACGTGGATATGATAGAGACCGTAACAGAGAACGAGATCACTCTAGGAGTCACAAGAGGTAATGTTGTTCACTAATTGTGTGATTTGTGTACTGAGTACCTTTGAAATTGCCAGCAATAGAGGGTGATTGGATTTGTAGTGTTTGTATACTCATAGACTGTAAAAAAAATAATCCTGGCCAAAGGAAATCCACATTATGTTTATGGGGCTCATGTTCTTGTCAAGCTTTACACAATCAAGGTGGAGCAAGAGTGCGGAAGACCATTCTATTTTTTTTTTTTTTTGTCTTGGCTTGGCTTCGATTTTACCATTAATCCATCATACAAACCAATAAGGTCAAAAATGGGTAAACTTTTCAATGATGACGCACCGACTGGGTTATGTTGGTGTAAAGCTATGTTGGTGTAAAATTAGCAAGTGACAGGATCTCAATTGTTATTCTTTTAGAAAAGGAAGCCAAAATAAGGGTCCATAGGTCCTAGAGGTTGAACCTGGCTCTGATACCATGTGTAATAACCCGATTCCTATTATTAGAGCCTTAATCTATTATACAATAACAGATCTATTTTACTGTGATTTGTAAGTAATAAAAGGAGCTTGCTGACCTTCTCACAAAGTTTTAAACATTTAACATCTTATCATTTTATCATAAGCAACATAAATTAAGATGAGAGTTCCATTGATATCAACTTAACAAGAGTAGTTCATGGAAAAATACCTGTTCCGACGGTTGATGATGATACCTTTGTCGTATAGCTCCAGCTGAACGCTCCTTCTCACCGACCCAACCGGATTTACCTCCCAGCCAACTAGGAAACAAATTCCTAGCCTAGGAAACCTCCACAGGTTCCCTAGCCCTCCGTGCCCAAGTCCAACCAGATATAGTGTGTCCTCAAGAAGAATGTGCAAAACCAGATAACAATACTTTCCTCCTCTCAAACCCAAGAAACCTCCATAGGTTTCAAAGATCTCCCAAAATCATAACAAGTCCAAACAATCACAACCAAGCTATACGAAAAAGGTATCATCATCAACCGCCGGAACAGGTATTTTTCCATGAACTACTCTTGTTAAGTTGATATCAATAGAATGCTCATCTTAGTTTATGTTGCTTATGATAAAATGATAAGATGTTAAATGTTTAAAACTTTGTGAGAAGGTCAGCAAGCTCCTTTTATTACTTGCAAATCAACAGTAAAATAGATCTGTTAGTGTATAATAAATTGAGTCTCTAATAATAGGAATCAGGTTCTTACAAAAAACCATTATTAAAAAAACGGAAAGAGAAAATTGCAACCTGCAGAGAACGGGTCCAAACTTACCGATCAACGAACAACTTTAAAAATAGGTAAAGCATTTAATAATATGATAATAAACTTCACAATTGAGGTGACCTCGATTTGAAATTCCAACTCCGCATAGGGCTCACGTCTGTCGCTATCGATCATTATGTTCGCCACGTTTTCACGCCTACTTTGAATTGAATAGCAAAGCACATGGTTGTAGGGGAGGGACACCATTATCTGTGCCCCCTCCCCGCCACGTCACATGCCGCCATGTGAAACCGCATGATGTTCGTACGACACCTGTCCATCATGGAGGTCCACGTGTTGGGCATCGTGTCATCGCCTTAAAACTCCTTTCCATGCTGTGTTGAGCGTTCATTACGGGTCATTGCTGTGATGTTCATTTTTCCGTTTGTCTTACTGTCTGGGGCCGGTTGTTGGGAAAAGCCCTCCACTGAGGATGGCGTGGGACGACCCTAGAACCTGCACGCTTCGTCTGCTAACCAAGAGCCGATGTCCGCCATTGTTGGAGGTTATGCGTCCATGGTTGGAACAGGGTTTCTGGCTTTCTTGTGGTTTTCCGCCTAGATTTGTTGGTCATTTTGGGCTGCCGGTTGTTTAGGGTTTCTTTGGTGGTGGTTTAATTCACAGTTTTTATTGTTTGGGGAGGAGCCAGTTGCAGTTTTAGCGAGTTCGAGGTCCAAGGTTTTTTTAACATGTAATTGCAGGTTTTGCTATTTTTTGTTGGTTTTTTTCGATTGTCTAATGGCTTATTTCCAACTCGTTGCAGGTGTGGTGAGCTCAGGAGAAGGTCTAGTGAAGGTGTGGCGAGCTCCAGAGAAGGTCTGGCGACCATCCATGGCCTCTATCTAGTAGGATTTTAATCCTACTAGCTATTTCTATGTGTTTTTCAACACAAAACACCCTATTTGGAATTTTTGTTAACTTTGCATGGCAGGTTTTGAGGGTTTAGGGTTTTGTAGGTTAGGGGTTTAGGGTTTTATAGGTTATGGGTTTAGGGTTTTGTGTAAATTTTGCAAATGTTCTATTCTATAAGATTTTCTTATGTAGGCTGGGCACACTTCTCTAGTTGACTAAGGGTTAGGGTTTGACATTGTCAGAGTTGTTGAATGAAGCTCAGAACTATTGTAAGCTACTGTTAATCATTCAAGTTGTTTTATGTGAGCTAAATTTCTATCGTAATTTTTGTTTGGAATTATGTGATTGATTGCTACAGTATTAATCTTTCATCCCTTTTTTGTGGATATTTTGATGTTATTTGTGGCTTTTCATGTTGATATTTGTGCACCAACACTATTTTCAGCCTCTATATTGATTTGATCCAAATCTTTTGGTGGGAAGTACTGTCCCGAGAGCTGCAAAACTTTTACCTCTATGGATTATCTCATTTCTTCCAGGCTTTCCTATGGTATCACCAATATTCAAGGGCTCACCACAGCTGATCCACAAGTGTTTAAGAATCATCTTTCTATAGGATTATTAGTTTTCTTCCTTTTAGCCTCCAACTTGCATGTGACAACCTTAGATGGTTGTAGGTTTTAGTTATTTCCAGAATTAGAAAATGCTTCTCTTTAGTTTACCTTTTCCAGATTTCACTAAAGTGCATGTATTCGAGTGATTCCAAATATAGGTCGCACCCAGGTTCTGGGAAGAGAGAGTCACTCGCTTTCATGCATCCACTCTCTGCCAGCAAATGTTCTATTCTATGAAATTTTCTTATGTGGGATGGGAACACTTCTCTAGCTGATTAAGGGTTAGGGTTTGACATTGTCAGACTTGTTGAATGAAGCTCAGAACTATTGTAAGCTATTGTTAATCATTCAAGTTGTTTTATGTCAGCTAAATTGCTACTGCAATTTCTGTTTTGAATTATGTGATTGATTGCTACAATATTAGCTTGCTTCCATATTTTTTGGTTAAATGTTGGTAGATATAATGCTCCTTAATCAACTATTTTCATAGGTTTTACTTTTCAGCTACCTGGCTTTCTTAGGAGTGCGGGTCTGCTTAATATCTTATCATCACTTGAATAAATATTTCATTAAACAATATAACACATAGAAGTACATCATCACTACATCAGGGACCAAGTACCAAAGAAAGAAATAGAGCTCATTTTTTGCACATCAAAAGATCAGAAAGTTTGAGAAGTATAGGAAACTGTTTGGAATCATTGATAACAAAATGAATATTGAGGGTGTTAGACAAACTAATATAATATTAATTTTGTAGGACTCAGGTCCTGGGAGGTCATTCATATTAAAGATATAAAATTAGTGATGTAATAAAGTGTAATGTTAGGACCAAGTATGAGTTTGGAGTTAGACAAGGTTGTAATCAATGTATTAAAACCAACCGAACTAGAACTAGAACTAGAATTGGACAGCTTAGCTAGGCAGACTTCCAAAGGCACTAAACCAAACCTCAAGCCATTTCAGGAACTAGTTCCACACAAAACCAGCCAGTTTGGTGTCCAAGTAGATCTAGGATAGGCTGTTGTTATAGACATATTTGGGCATTGCAACCCCAATCACATATGTCCATAAAGCAAGGGCTTCTGAGTCCCTAAAAGTGTTGTTTCATGCCCTAAAGGAACAAGTTCAGCTGATTACATCATCTCCCAGAAGTTCTCCACAAAAAACTACTAAGAACTGGTCAAAACTGGACCATACAGATTGCTCAGTGCTAAGGGTGCGATGCATCTCACCTGCCCAGTGCAAAAAGTGCGATGCATACTAGAAATCCCTTCTGTAGGGTGCGATGGTCGAGAGTGGACAAATGGCAGAGGCAGTTTGTGAGGTGGATGATCATGGAATCTTCTAGAAACTTATCCTGCAACACTTGCCTCTCTGAATTCGCCCAGGGATGAGTAAGAGATCATCAATCTCCAAGTGGAATCAAGAACTATCAGAGAGAGGACACTAATCAAAATCCCAGAAGCTGACTCACCCCCCTACAATCGTCTATATATGGATCCCTCATCCCAGAGATCAAGAGGCTGGAACTTTGTATCTTGTAAGGAAGGGTTGTTGGTTTCCTGGTGGAACATCATAGTGTTGGGTGATCTAAGCTTTTCATGAGGTGAAGAAGGGCTTTCATGCTGGGAGGATGACGATGGGTCAGACCAACGGGTTGTAATCCTCTCTTCTAATCTTTACATCAATAAAGCTATTCACGTTTTCCTCCACATTCTTGTATGTTTGATTATATATGCATTTGTGTGGTCAATATATATCTAGTCCTATATTGTTTATGATTTTAGATCTCTTCACTTTGAAGGTATTATGCTGCTTTGACTTTACAGGTACTCTTTGAAGTAGAGTGGTCAAGGAAAGAACAACAAAGACCTGTTAGTGAGGAGAAGGAACAAGCAAGGAACTGAGCGAGAGATCGAGGTTGGTATTCTTTGCTCCTCTCCTATCTACTTATAATAAAGGAAAGTGAAAGTAACTTTAATCTGTTTGTTTCTAAGATAGCTACCTGTCTTAGTGGGACTAGCAGCTCTGCATAGACACTAGATTTCCCGATAACAAAATGGCGACTCCGCTGGGGACCGAATAGCTTGTTTGCTTGTCTATATTTGTTTGTTTTATAAACTTACAGATGGAGCCTGAAGTCAAGCTAGCTAGCCTTCAAACTGCATTTGCTATGCAAGTGCAAAGTAGATCAACGCTGCTTCAGTCTATCTCCGAGTTTTGTTTATAAATTGAACAATTGATTTGCAAACATCCTAATTTCCCTGGTGGTGGCTCAAGTAGCCTCATTAGATCAGCCCCTGTGATTTATATTTACCGACTATCATTAGCTCGGCCTAAATCCCTGAACTAAGTTGCAAACTGTGACCAAGAACCAAGTTGAAGTCTCGTCCCTAGACCATCGCACCTTCTCTTCTAGGGAATCTGGATGCATCGCACCTCCCGTGTGTAGTAGGTGGGATGCATCGCACTTTCCTTATGTTGCAAGTGCGCTGATTAGATAAGACCTCTTCTGCTTCCAGATTTTGGTTTTTTGTTCACTCTCTTCAGCTTTATTAAGGAGTTTTGCTGTCTGTGATCAGTATACCACTGTGGAAACTCCCTTCCACAGCATGATTAAGCGTCCATAGTGTTACCGAGAATAGTGTCCACTCAAAGTTGCTATTCCCACTAATACTGGTATCTATCTTATAAACAAACAAGTTAAAACTACTTTCATTTTCCTTTATGAAAAATAGACAACAGGGGAATAGAGGGCAACAACCTTTGTCTTGCGCTTGGTTCCTTACTTGATTCCTCTCCTTCTCGATAGATCTTTGGCGCTCCTTCTTTGTCTACACAGCTTTAGAGAGCACCTGTGGAATCAAAGCAACATAATACTATTGAAGAACAGAGATCTATATTCATAAAAAACACAGGACCAGATATGTATTAACCACACAAATGCATATACAATCAAACATACACGAATGTGGAGGAAAACTTGAATAGCTTTATTAATATCAAGAATAACAAGAGGATTACAACCAATTGTTCTGACCCATCATCATCCTCCAGCAAGAAAGCCCTTCTTCACCTCAAGTAAAGCTTAGATCACCCAACACTATGATGTTAGACCAAAAAACCAACAACACTTCTCTACAAGATACAAGATTCCAGCCTCTGGATCTCTGTGATGAGGGATCCATATATA
>APFE030553598.1:38102-71762 GCA_000404065.3 Pinus taeda | reverse complement strand
CCATCTTAGCTTAATTTTATTAAAAATTTAATTTAATTTCTATGGTAATGTTTTTACTAGTGGTTAGGATAGAGGGTTTAGATATATCTAAAATTATAACATTTTTCCTTTTAGATTCAATTAAAAAAATGTTGTAAAATTACATTAAAATAAAATAGTTTTACTATGAAATACATTATGGTTTTTTGGCATGTGGTATTGATAAGACATGGTATCGACCCATGCTATCATAACAAAGCTGATTTACAAGTTAATACCCATTGTAATGTAAGGGTGAATATCCACGGTTACAAAATATTTTGATTGTGAAATAATTTATGTTCTTTGGGCATGTGGTATTGATAATCCATGGTATTAACCCATGGTATTGTAACAAAGGCTATTTTTTACAAGTTAATAATATCTATCTTAATGTGGGGTTGAATATCCATGGTTAAGAATCTTATCATATTATGGTTGTGAAAAAAGTTATGGTTTTTGGACTTGTAGTATTGATAAGCCATGGCATTGGCCCATAGTATTGGGCCATGGTATTGTAACAAAGCATATTCACAAGTTATAACAAAATCAAAATATAACAAATTGAATTTTCTTATTTTTATTAATTTAACTTTTTACTATTAATTGAGGCCATATTTAAATCTTTACACTCATCCCAATATCATTTTTAACTTCTTCTCCTTCTTTTTAATTTAGCATCTTATGCAAAAATAACAAATTCTTCTTAAAAATAAATCATTTAACCCAATTGCAATTTATATATTTTATTTTATATTATAAATACTTCTTTTGTTTTTTCCATTATTAATATTTCTTTTCTTTCTCATTTCAAGTTTAGCATTGGGTTCAAATAAAATATTCATGGATGTACAACATCACATTGTAGAACTATATTTTTCTATGCCTTGTTGATATCTCCTAGAGGAAGGAATACCATCAACGTGATCTATGGATTTCATGGGATTCGAACTGCAAATGCAGTTTGCATGGAAAACACACCTTAGGATAGTGTCAATGATTAGATGGAGGAAGGGAAAGCTCGTTGGGCATCGAGATTTTGTCCATTTGTACATGGGTATGAATTTGGACTCTGGAGAGTTCTTCCTTTTTACGAAAGATGATTTTGGGTAAAAAAATTCGAGGGTTTATATGATCAAAGCATAAATTTCATTTACTGTTGAGGGTTTCATCAAAAGACAATGCACAAGTAAACATTTTGCATGTCCTTATTGTATAAAGTGTTTAATGATTTTGATAATGCAGATCTTGATTGCGGCCAACAATTCATCAAAAGAAAATGGACAAGTAAGAATTTTGCATGTCCTTATTGTACAAATCAGTTCGCTCCTCCCTAACTTTTATAGGGTTAGAATGCATGAAATTTTATTTTTTCTTTTCACCTTTTTATTTAGTCATTGATTGTTTGTGTAATGGAATCTACCATGCCCAAATTGAAAGGGCTCGAGTGATGCAAGAAAATTTTCTGGTAGGATGAAAATACTAGACCTTAAACTTTGTTACATGAAATTAAAATTTCTAATAATCATGAACATAAAATCTTTTCCATTTCATCCTTTTGATCTCAATGCCTACAGTTTTAAACCATGTTACTATATTTTAAGTAGAATATACTTAGATCCATTAAACCTCACAACTCTCCAAACCTTAGGTTAATTTCACCTAAAAAAAAAGGAACCTGAATCGCTTTTGCAATTTATACTCAATGCTTATAGACAATGATTAGAAATGGAAGAACGCAAATGGTCTGATAAATCTTACCCACCCATCAATTTCGAAGACATTTGCTATTATTTTGAACCTAAATAGAGAGAGTAGAAGAAGAAGAGGAGCCTGGATGAGGTGGACCTTGACCTGCTTGATACTTTTCAAAAGCTAGGCATGCCCTTCATTAGAAGAAAATATTGACCAACATTGTTGTAGATGTTGTTTTTTACAGTGTTTTCATTACTTCCAAGCATAGGTAAACTCTATAGGCAGTTAAGGTTTTTTTTTTTTTTTTTGTTATAAGAGGTAATTTAGGAGTATATTGATCTAGTTATGAAGTACCTTGGCAGGGTTGCTCCTCTTGTTGATAACTATTAGTCTTCATTATATTTTTTTTAGTTATATCGTTTTCTATTAAATCCCTAAGCACACTTTGTCACCCATGGAAATATCCACTTATTTCAGGATGAATGAGATGGAGACCAAGAAGTTTGAGAGGACTCTTATTGTTGTAGATGAAAGGAGTTATGTGAGGTGAGAGGAGTTCTGTGACACATGTTATCTACATATACCAATAGGTTTCATTTTTCATGATTGGCAAGGGAAGTGCCAATATGATCTACTTTGGTGATACCAAGATCTCATATTCTTGTGGAAAAAATATACTTGTTTTGGTTGGTGCTACCCTACTTCTGGATGGGTGATCCAACAGCCTAAGCTGGGTCATGCCATGTTTCAATTTTTGTTATAGATTAGAGAAAGAAACCTGTCCAAACAGCTCAATCTTGGCAGGTAAAGTAGATAGGAAGAGAAAGAAAGGTTCCCAATTGTTTAAACTGGGGTCTTGGAAGCAATAAGGGTAGCTTTAGATAGAAAATCAAAAGAAAGCCAAAAGGAAAAGAAAAGGCACAAAAGGGTTTGCAAATCTAAGTGCACCCTCCTTGGAATAACAAAAAAAAGGGCTAGGCAATAAAGTGGGTAGGTAGAGGGGGTTGCAGAAAGTTTGGTTCATGGCATTTCACTGGCCTAAAGCAAAGGTAAAAACATGGCGCCAGTACAAATGGCCTATTTGCAGCAGTCTTGCAGAAGCCTAATGGAGCATGTTTAACTTCCAAATCACCCCCTATCACATTCATGACTAACATCCCTATACCACCCATGTACACAAAGAAAATCAAAGTATTCTGTTGGTTCTGAGTTTCTTTAAAAAGCCACATTCCTTGTGCAAATATTCTTTTCATTTTGATCTACTTCCTAAAAACTAAGTTGATTTCATAAAAACTTAGTATTCCCCCCCATCCACCTCTTTCACTCACATTAACTACTAACTTATTATTATGTAACTCCTTATACCACCTATTCCCCCTATTACTATGTAAACTTGGCAAAAACCCAAAAAATATATGTATCCCCTTCCCCGAGCATTATAGCTCTATGTATGACTTTGAAGGTCTTCGAGCACTAAAAAATTTAAGCGCAACCCAAAGAGCGCCAAAGAATTAATCCTGGGATTAATCCGAGATTTGCTCAGATTAACAACCTTAAACCTGCTTTGTAAATAAACCTTTGTAAAAACCCATTTAACCCGTAACGCTGCAAAAACCTGAAAAAACCACTTTGTCCAAAGTTCCGCCAGGCGCGAATTTCAGAGAAAATAATATTTTATCCTTCCCCACGGTCTGTATTACCCGCGCATCTTATCAACCCGTCGACCGTCGGATCTGGGCCTTCCCATCCGACGGCCCACATGATATTGGACGGGCATCCGTGACCGAAAGATACGTTCCGAGAAACTATCAGAGGGTGATGTCAGGCTCTGCCACGCGTCACCCTTATATTCTCTCAGAGCGCCCTTTGACAATACCGCGACCGTATAGAGGGCGGTCCGAGAAAACCCACTTAGCAGTCTGCAAGACCGCTTGCCCACGCCGACGCCACGCCCGCCCATGTCACTTCCACTTGGCGCCCTGTCTGCACCCCCGACCGCCAGCGCTCCTACGTGTCTGCCACATATGCAATCCCCGTGGACCACTCACAGACTGCCACATCACCCGATGACATCATGCTGACATCACCCGACCCTGACCCCACTTGATGACGTCATGTTGACGTCATCCAAAAAGCGCGCCAATAACCCAAAAAGTCCATATTTTAGCCAATTTTCGCATTTTTTCTCATTTTTGCTGAAAGAATTATTGCTCTCCTCTGCATGAAAATTACGTCCATCTGCTGCCAACCTGCAGAAGTCGACCTGAAAAACGTTGCCGCCTCCAACCCACCTGTATTTGTCACCATTGCCGGTAATTCACCAGGTATTTACCCAGAGCATCCTTTCAGAGCTAAGTTATGTCCATATTTCTCCGGAACTGAATTCACAAGAGTAAGACAAACCTGTTTTTACCAATAAATCCCTGGAAAAATGGGCATTCCTCACAGTTGCAGGGTCGAATTTCACCTACTGAACCCATATACAGCCACCCTTCCCCAAATTCCCACTCTATCCACGCATTCGTGGACTGTAAACCTAAAAGGCATAATTCACAAGGAAAACAGAGTTTCCAGCTCTTGCAATCCCTCAATTAACTCTTGTTGAGCATTCTGCACCATTGTCACCACAGTTGCCTCATTCACCCTTACAATTGGCTTTACTTCTGCAAAATTAGCCCTATGTGGTCTCCTGCCTACTAAAACCAGTTCAGCACCAAGTCATAACTACTGCTTAGCCATGGAGACACCAATAGTCCTGAATGTTCAACCTCTGAATGCCCCACATAGAGAGCTAGAGTGGAAAGCCCTAGGTGATAGAGATTACCAGATGTTAGACTCCATGGCCATGACAGCCAAATTCAATATTCACCTGTTGAATGAGTTAAATGCCCAATATCTCAGTGGGGCTGACACCTTAGGAATTAGGGACTCCCACATACCCATTTACAACCTTCCTCAAGTCAATGTCCTCCCAGACTTGATAAATTAATGCATGTCAAGCTATGACCCCTGTCAGAGAGCCGTCCTCAGCCCCTCAGGCTCAGTATTGTTCCATATCACCCCTGAGGCCATCAATGAAATTCTCAACTTTCACACCACAAAACCCCTAACTCCTCTCTTCATCCGTGATTTGATAACGAAAGGGGGCAAGTTGTCTAGTGATCAGATTGCCAGGATTAATCAATTGTTTATTCAGCCTCAATATCAATCTATGAGCACTACCCTTCCCATAGCATATCCATATCTTAATGAGCTGGGCAAAATGATGGTCGATTTGATCAGTTACATCCTGGGTTATGGGACATATGAGGATGTGGATGAAACCATTATGGCCATGCTGTCCATTTTCTCCCCAGGGACACCTCTTGCTGTACATTATGATTTTTCCACTTTTATTGCCAATAAGATTCATGAGAAATTAATGAATCTGGAGAGGGAAAAGGTGTTTAAATACACCAGGTACATATATCATTTATTCTTGTTCTATCAGCCTGATGCCTTCCCTATCCCTCTAAAAAAGCTAAATTCCCAGGGAAGCCCAAGGTCGGTTGTGTTTTGGTCTTCAGTTTGCCATCTTCTGCCTTATTCACCTTACACCTACTGTGAATTCATCGATCTTTTCATTCATCTAGCAATGACCTTGTTGTTGGGTGTTCCTCCTCCCAGATTGACAGATGAAATGTAGAGAATTCTTCAACTCTCAAAGGCCTACAGCATTGGTGATTGGTACTTCTACCAACACCATACAATAATCAGAGTATATGGTTGTGAGCTGAATCCCTATAGGCTGCCAAGATATGTCCCTATGAGACTCTTTGCCCTAGAGTACTTCAGGTAGTTTGGAAATGCAGACTTTGTCCATTTCCAAAGTAAAAGCAAGAAGGTGCAACTAAAGGTGAGGAATCAACTGGGCCCCTTCTTGTACAATAAGAAGGAGGAAGGATGGAAGGAAGCTGATAGGATTCTAGAAACCCTCAGACTTCAAACCAGTTTCAAGTGGGTGCCTTATGACCCTAATCACTTCATTTCCCTTAGGAGAATAAAATACAAATTTGGTGGCTATGTTCATGTGAAACTGCCCCATATTGAGAAGTATGCCAATGCCCTAAGCTGGAAAGAAGGCACCTTAGAAGAGCCAATTGGTAAAGAAGAAATGCTAAGAAGAGAAACAAGCAATCTTGAGAAAGAGGCTGACTTGGAACATTATGGGCAGGTTTCTTCCTCCTGTCAAAGGCAAATTGGGGCAGCTGCCTCATCTTCCACAGCCCAGCAGCAAGTAGCCGAAATTGCCCAACAGGAAACAAATAAAGATAAGGGCAAGGAGGTGGAGCAGGAACAGCCACCTCCTAGAACAGAGCAACAAACAGAGCAGCAAGTAGAAAAGGAGTCGAACAGCAACAAGAACAGCAAGAAGAACCTCAAGAAGAGGGGCAGCCTATGCAACAAGAAGAAATGGTTGAAGCCCCAGCACCTACTGAGCAACAGGCTCAAGAGAAAATGCCTTCTGGGCAAGAGAAGACAGTGGAGACCTCAGTGCTCCAAACTCCAGAAAAGGTGGAAAAAGGAAAGAAGAGGGACAGAGAGCAGGAGACTCCTCTTACCACGTCGAAAAATAAAGGGGAGAAAAGGCAGGATTAAATCCCCTCTCTGAGGAAGAAATGCCTATGGGGCAATCAGTGGTAATGGGCCCACCAAGTATGGAGGTATCTGCTAGTTCCTTTCAGCAGGAACAAGAGAGAAATCTTGGAGGAGAGGTCAGCTCCTCAAGCCATCAAAGGAGACCCGAGGCAGGCATCAAGCAACAATTTACCGATATCAAGAGGAGAAATGAGCCACTCAGGCTCCAAATCTACAATCAGTTGCTAAAGATGGCGCCCACAAATCAACAGAGGCTTATGTCATCCTATGACATCTCAGAAGGAAAAATGACCATGAGTCATTTCATGCCCACCACGCTGTAGCCACAGTTAGCTGCAGACTACATAAGAACCAACCTGGAGGTTCTTGCAAAAGACATCCACCCTATGGACCAAATAGAACTTCATAAGAAAACGGGTGAAATGGTCTATGCAACATTGGTAGACAAAGCAATGTTGGCAAAAAGGCTGGAAAACAGCCTAAACAATACAGCTGCCCAACTGGAGTTGGAGAAAGCATCCTCCCTGGCCAAAGACAATAGGATCAAGTCTTTGGAAGATATAATTATAGAGTTTGGCCATGACCCCAAGGATCCAAAGGCCATACAAATGCTGCTAAAAATAAGAGATGTAGACCTTGCAACCCTGAGAAAGAAGGTGAAGCTCCCAGCAACCATTCACCCCCAAATAGATGAGGTTGCTCAGCAGAAGCAAGAAAAAGAGATAGCTACATTGCTAGTAGCACTGGACAAGCAACTAGTGCAGACAGAAGGGAGGCTGGAAGACACAGAGGCTGCACTATAGGCATCCCTGCAGCAGAAAGAGGGAGGCCAGACTTCTCAGCCCCCTCCAGAGGTTATGAACCTTGAGGAGCCCCCAAAGACTACTCCTCCTCCGACAGAAGCAGCAGCACCAGCACCATCAACATCAACAGCAGCACCAACACCAACTACAGAGCAGGCTTCGAGCCTTGACATGCAGAAATTGTTGAATGAGGTCCAGGCCCTCGAAGCCCAAATGACAGAACTGAATGGAGCCAAGGATGAGTTAGCCAAGCTAAATGAGAAATATGACAAATCCAAGAAGAATCTGGCTAAAAAAGGGAGAGAAATAAAATCTCTCAAAGAAAAGATAAAGGAACTGGAGAAAGAGCTCACCCTTGACAAAGTGGTGGCTGAGATCATAACAGTCTTGTGGACCCACATTGGCCAATCAATAACGGATCAATGGCAATACATTGAAACTATTCATGAGCAAATGGAGCTCATAGGAAAAGCACAAAGGGAAGTCCATAGAGCAAGAGCATATCTCGGCAATATGCCTGAGATAGCCAACAGAATGATTAATGTGCTCAATAACCGGACAGGTCCTCAACTGGCAGCAATTTGGATCTCCAATAGGACAGAGACTATCCAGCTAATAAAGAGGGTCCTCACATTGAAAAGCCTCGTGCAGACATTGGATAGAAGAAGCTAGGACATGCAAACAGAGGTAAATAGGTTCATGGAAAAATTTGCAGCATTACAGGGCAGAGGTCTTCCTAGCCTGCTCAACAGTGCAGGAAAACTTCTATCACATGAGGTTTATGCAAAGAGGGTGAACACATTTGCCACCAATCAGATTAGTCAAGGATGAAGCAACTCACAGACAAAAGGGCCAGCATCTGGGCAAAGTCTCTATGACAGAGTAGAGAATTTGTTTTTTATTATGAATGAGATTAGTCATTTATTTGAAGTGCCTCCGAACTTCTACAAATACACAGAGGCAGATGAGACATTGGATGCAATTTTGATGCATCAATTGCCAACGCAGGAATGGTGGACCTCCATGATACAGTTATTATTATAAACAAGGGGTTTCATCTAAATTTTGTCATCGAAATATATAAGTCATCACATTTAGAAAGTGTGATGCATATACTATGACCAAAAGGTGGAATGAGCCACCTCAGCAGGAAAATTCGGCCACCAAAAGCAACAATGACAGCTACAGCTAGCAGGGCCGAGAAAAGCTACAGCATGACAGAGTATAAAGACACATCATTCACATCATTCAGCATTAAAGCAGAACGCTCAACCGACTCACTCTCCTCCAAAGGTCAAGAAGAGGCATGACATCATTAAAGACCATTTATCTTACATTCAGAGTAGCAATAACTTTCTTATCTGATATTTTGTAAAGTTGGTGAGCATAGTTAATGTATCAAATGACTCAGCATTCAGATATTTTGTAAAACCTATTGTATATATTCCCCCTCGCACAAACTTTCAAGGGGTTGTTGTTGGTTTTGTTGTTCTCTTATGAAGAAATGAGAACTTGGCTGTAACTTTCAGAAGGATGTTATAAATAAAGCTTGGAGTTTGCAGGAACTGAGTCTTACTGGTGCATGCTGTGATTGGAACCATCGAATGCTATAGGATTCTAGTGCTATGGCTTGATATAATAAGTGTTTCTCTATCTCTGTTAATATTTCTGTTATTTGTTTTAACCCATGACTCTCACATGTTGTTCTAAATCTAGGAAAGAAAGAAAAAGAATAGCTCAGGATTTGTCCATGGAGGCACCCTGATCTCAATCTATCTTCACTATAAATGTTTTTCATAACTTCAGCTGTTTAAATTGGAATTCTTAACTGCTCCAATAAGCTCTAAATATCTCACAGTCACTATTTGGTAATTCATTTATGCTACTAAGTATAGATTATTGTTCAAATTGATATCACACTGTCTGTAACTCCATATCCCATTGTTTCACTCACTAAATTGGAAATTATATTAACAATAGGCATCTAGCCTTGCAGCAAAACGTTCTCCATCACAGGCACCAGAAATATCTCACTTTTCTGACTCCATATGCCCAATGGATTAGCATCTTCTGCAGTCTTCATGCCCTTCTTACAACAAAATTTCACCAACCAAAGTCTTAAACAGGAAACTGAAACTTTTAACTAGCCTAAAATACTCGCAAAGCATAGCTGAAACTTAAAGAGAGAGCCCTCTCTGATTATAGATAGGCTAGGATCTATAATCCAAAGGTTGGTTAGTGGTTACCCTGGCCGTATTCCCTTGGGAGTCATAGGGAACAACCTAGGTGTTAACAACACATATTGAACGACACACTGCACCATTTTATGACACCAATCATTTCCATGCCACAGTAGTGGATCTCTATTGCACCGAGGGAGCAACGATAAAGTATTCCACTTTAAAGAATTGGTATGTTGGGGATGAGGAATGCATGCATGGGATTTATAACTTTATAATGAAAATAGATTTGTGCAATGGAGGCAAATCAAGGATTTTGGGGATCTGAGTAGAGACTGGTCCAACAATCACCTGGAAATACTCAAGCATTGTTTGGAAAGGAGATGATACAATTGGATAGTTCTATATTGTTTCCTTAAAAAATAACTATCAATAGGGGAGAAAGATGATCCATATACAAAAGAATTGCAGGAGCAGGATTGTTTCTAAAATTATATCTATGGGAAATTCAAGGAACTACTACAGAGGATTAGTGCAGGTGCAACCAAATTCTCATAATGCAAGGAATTTTTCACAGTGTGATTTGATGCTCATCGGTGGCCAAGCAGCTATAAATACTTATCATTTCATTCAGGTAAAATTTGAGTTACATTTTAAATTCTCTAATTTCATTTATTGATAATCATTCTTATGTCCTTGTCTCTCTTAATTTCATTGTGGTAGGATTGGAATGGGTTAAAAAGTCAAGCATATCATTGAGTAAAATAAACACCCACGTGTCACTACATGTCATTGTGCATACTCTCTACTTTTGATACGATTATAAGTGAGAAATATGATGTGTACACAACTAAAAATCCTAGCATGCATGATGAATCCAATATTAGCATGGAAATCGAAACCAAGAATCATAAAATACCAATAAATTTGTGACATAGAGTAAAAATCACAATAAAAGATTATATGCCAACATTATCTATTTAGTTCAAGATGCTACTAATATTTCATAATTTTTAGAGATAGTGGATGTCATGAATATGCCCTCAAGTTATTGACTTTAAGATAAGATGGTCAGTGCAACTATTTACTTTAAATAGGCTAAATTTAGGTAATTAAAAGAAGTTTGAAAATCACAAGAAACACCACCCCCACATCATTTTATTTCCAATTGTACAAGATAATATTGAATAAAATTATGAGGACTTCCATTTAAATTGACCATGCATAAAATGACAAACAAGGTTGATTATTTTAAAATATATACCCATCATTAAATATAATATATTGCAAGGATGGCTCATAATTTTAAAGGCTATATCCATCACCAACTATAAGATAAGAGTTAATGAGATGAGAAAAAATTTGTCTTGATATAACCTGTAAATGGCATATTACTTATAACTCATGAATATTGTACCTTATTGTGCATATTTTAATTTTATAACTTTTTTTTTTAATCCAATAAGAGCAGTTCCTTCCATTAATCAAGAAAAAATAATACATAATGTACATTTTGTGAGTTAGTGCCAAAAAATAACATCATCTGACACAAACAAAACCATAAAACCAGTGCATACATAACCAATGCACTATTTAAACATCAACGATCACACTAGGAAACCTTCTTTCCTTCATAACTCGAAAGAAAAATGCAAAGTTCCAAAGCATTGATAGGTCAACTATACTTCGGAAGTACCATGCCTCAAAGAGCCCTTCACTCAATGAGGAGGCCCACCCAAAAAACCAATGGCCCAAAAAGTGTAGAGTATCTTGTCAGCTCTCGAGGATCTGATGGATATGATCTATTTCATATGCACCGACATGCCCACCACTTAAAAATCAATTGGACCTGAAATGAAAACAAAATTTCTTTCTATGAAATTGCAGGTCCGTTTTATATATTAACTTTCGAATAGCTTAACTACCCAAGTCCCGTGTGATCCAGACCTCTCCGATCTGACGGTTCTGAAGGGTTTTCGGGCCCACAACATGCACACTCATTAAAATTCCAAATGGACCCGACGGGTGGCATTAACCATCGTTCTATAAAATTTTGGGTCCGTTTTCTGGGCTATCCTTCGTGCAACATTCCGCCCGATATCATCGGATGTTGGTGCTCATTTCCATAAAAGGTCGTTTGCCCATCCACCTACTCACTCTTTCCTCCTTTCCTCCTTCCTAACATTGGTGCACTATTTGCTGTCTCCATTGCTTGAATTATTGTCTGTCTTTCATGCTTTGAAGATATTCCCTATTTGCGGTTGCCTCTTTGTGACAGTCGTCGCGTAGTTCCCATGAGAGAGTCACCTCCTACTCATAGTACCTATTATCTCTTGGACAAACCAGACCCTCATTTGCCGGTCGATCTGCTAATCTTTTGGCATTTATGGGTGCAGGAACAAATCTGAGTGTTCTTAGGGCCCTCAGGTGGAGTTGAATGCGTTAATAGACATGTAATAACTGCCAATGTTTGGATACTTTTTCTGGTGCCGAGCCATTGCCTATATTTTTGACCGAATTGATTATCAATTCAGAGTCTACCTTTATGATTGTATTGTGTAAATTGTACTCAATCAAGATTTCTATGCATATCTCTAGGACCATGAGCTTTGCAATATTGTTTGTGGCATTCCCCAAATGACTATGAAAGATAAATTTTATGCTTCCCTATTCATCTCTTATGACTCCTCCATAACCAACAACCCTAGGGTTTCCCTTGGAGGCTCCATCTATATTAAATTTCAAAAAGCCATGGGGGGGTGGTTTCCAGAAGTCTTTCCCTGCCGTTATACGTTTTGCTATCTTGATTATGCTTTGGGGTACATGTGACTAGAGGCCCAAATTCAAAGGAATGTGAACATCCTGATTACAAGGAGGGCTCTCGGGGGGTTTATTTATAAGGGTGCTTACAGTTTCTTTGATTTGTCTTAAAACCTGAGCTATGATGCTCTTGGTTGAGCCCGTTTTTTTCTTGAAAATTCTATTGTTTCTTTCTTTCCAAGCATCCCATGTCAAAAAACCTAGGATCAGAGTCCATGCTCTATTGACTGTTTCATTTTTTGAGAAGTCTTTCCTCCAATTCTTCAGACTTCCTGTGATGTTGCTTTTGTCCCTATCAATTTTCCTAAAAATTGAAGCTACCCAATTCCATAAGGTAGAGGTGAAAGTGCTGAGGTTAAGTGATCCATAGTTTCTTCTTGCAGGCCACATAGCTGACATCTAGATGGACCAGCTAAGCCTCTTTTTCTTAGATTTTCCCAAGTAAGAACTTTTTTTTGGTGCACCAACCACATGAACATCTTTATTTTTATCTTGTGCGGGTTCTTCCATAGGTCATCCCATATCTTATTAGGGTTTGGAAAGTCAAGTCTAGTGGTAATTCTTTTGGCTTCTTTGAGGTTGAAGTTGTCTTTGTTGTTTTTTCCCCATCTTAGTTGGTCAGATGGAGTTGAAATAAAAATCTTTCTTTGTTCCAGGATCACTGCAAGAGCTTCAAGATGGGCTTTCAAAGGGGTTTCTTCACTATATACTAGGTCCTTCCAATTTCTCCATTTGTCATTGTCCCTTCTCTGATCCAAAAAATAACTAACCATAAGCATCCCTTTATTGTCAATGTCATTTTTTAGCAAGCCTAGTCCTTCTCTACATAGGTTAGGCTCCTGTTGCCAATTATCCTCCCAAAACTAGGCCAGATTACCATCTCTAATCTCCTAGAAACTATGCTTCTACACAATAGCTATGTTCTCCCAGTCATTGTTCCAAATATGGGAGCCCTTGATGAGCCCTGTCATTTTGATATGGTCCCTTTCTTGCCAGTTATTTGCATACTTATGCTTCCAGAGCTTAGCCCAAGGGGTTCTTGTTTCCTTTAGCCTTCTCCAACAAAATTTTGCCCCTAAAACTTTGCTTAGGGTTTCTAGGTCATGAAGTCCCAAACCACCATGGTTTTTGGGTTTGCAGAGCTTTTCCCAAGCTACTAAAGCCCATTCCTTTTTCTCTTCACATTTGCCCCAAAGAAAATCTCTTTGGATGTTCTTGATCTATTTTAAAACTCCTTTTGGTGTAGGTAGAGTAGAAAACATGTAGATGGGTATGGTTTGCAGGACAGATTTTGTCAACACTAGCCTTCCAGCTAAGTTTAAGGATATGCTTGTCCATTTTCTAATTGTGTCCTGCAATTTATTTATCACTGGCTCCCAAAAATCCTTGCTCAAAGGTTTTTCTATAAGAGGTATTCCCAGATATTTGGAGGGTGATTGATCTCTTTGAAATCTAAGAATTATGGTGAGATTTCTCTGAATGGAAATATTAGTATTAAAAAGATTTTTTTTTTATTTTTTGAGGCTTACCTTTGTACTAGCAGCTAGTGCAAAATTGTTTACGATCTGTTTGAAAGATTTAGATTCCTTAACCGTGGGTCTACCCTACAGCATGGTGTCATCTACAAATTGTTGATGAGTCAAGGTATCCCCATTCAGGGTAAGTTTGAGACCTTGGACTCTACCTTCCGCTTTGGCTAATTTGATCACTTTACCCAAACCTTCCATCATGAGAATAAAGAGGAAGGGGGAAAGTGAATCTCCTAATCTGAAGCCTCTTGAAGGCCTAAATGTTCTAGATGGAGAGCCATTAAGAAGTATAGAAAAACCGGCTGTGGTAACAAGGGCCATTACCCATCTTATCCAGTTGTGGTCGAAGCCATAAGATTTTAGTACATCCCTAATGTACGACCAGCTTAGCTTATCATAAGCTTTCTCTAGGTCAAGATGTATGATCATACCCGCATGCTTATTACTCTTGAGAGAATGAACCACCTCTTGAGCTTGAATGACGTTATTGAGAATTTTCCTTGCTTCCACATATCTAGTTTGCTCCTCAAACAAAAGAGTTGGAAGAAGGAGTTTGAGTCTATTTTCAATCACTTTAGAAGTGATTTTGTACACTACATTGCATAAATCTATGGGTCTGTATCTATCAGGTATCATAGCTTTTTCTTTCTTTGGGATTAAGGCTATGAAAGATGCATTGAGTGCCCTTAAAACTATTTTGGAGTTTCTAGAATCCTCCACAACATCAAGGATGTCTTGTTTGACTATTTCGCAATATGTTTTGAAGAAGTCTACATTGAACCCATCCAGGTCTAGGGCTTTCCCATTCTGCATCTCTTTGATGACTTCATTGACCTCCTCTTCAGTCATTGGCCTATTGAGATTGTAATGGTCTTCCCTTGTTACTAGTTCTGGAATGTTCTGAGTGAATCTATTGATAAATTGTAATCTATCTGAGAGAGGCTCCTCGACTATACTTTGAAAATGTTGTACCATAATAGGATCCATCTCTTTGTGGGTGATTAGCTCTTTTCCTTGAGTATCTTTGACTTTTACAATCCTGTTATGAGCCTTGTGATCCATGGTTGACTCATGAAAAAACTTTGTATTTCTTTCCCCTTCTTTAATCCACTGCACTCTTGATTTCTGTCTCCAAAGGATCTCCTCTTGCTGGCATCTATTCTCCCATTCTTGTTGAAGAGAGTCAACTTTCATTTTCCTTTCCTCAGTAAAGCCATGACTGATGAGGATTTGGTTAATTCTTTGAAGTTTCTATTGAACTTCTCTTTTATCTTTGAAAATATTTCCAAACTCAATTTTGTTCCATTCTTTAAGCCTAAGTTTGATGTGTTTCAGTCCTTGTTGTAGTAGGAACATCTTCATGTCTTGCACGGGTATGTCTTTCGACCACCATTTTTCCAATGTTGGTGATGAAGTTAGGGTGAGTGAGCCAGACATGTTCAAACTTGAAAGGTTTGTTCCTTAGAGTGCCTATGAAAGCAACTTCAAGTTGGATAGGCTAGTGATTTGAGCATCTGAAAGGAAGTATTATAGTAGTCAAGTCAAAGCCAATGAGAAATAGGTCTTCCAAGATAATGAATCTGTCTAGTTTAGAGGAAACTTGAGAAGACCCTCCCCTCTTATTGTTCCAGGTGAAGGTTCCATTTATTGTCTCTGTATCCACCAGCCTCATGTTGTTTAAGAAGTTATGGAATGCAAAGGAGTATCTAGTATTCTGGTCCTGCCTTTTTTCTCTGTAAGTGATCTGATCATGTTGAAGTCCCCTCCCAGAATCCAAGGCATAACAAGATGTCTCTCTCTCAGTTGCTCCAGTGAGTTGAGAAGCCTGAGTTTGTCTTCAAATTTTTGAGGACCATAGACATTTGTGATCATACAAAGTTCCTTGTCATGCAAAGGTTGGATAACCATTGAAAGGTAATTCATCGATGCTGAAGCATCCAGGATTCCAAATTTTTATGGATTCCAAAGAGTGAGAATCCCTCCTACTGTGTTGTTTGCTTTGACTTCTAGATACTCATACTTAGTAAGCCATTTTCTATGTATCTCTCTTATTTTTACTATTGAACATTTTGTTTCCTGTGTAAACACCATTTCTCATTTTTCTTCTTTTATTCTATTGTTGAGATTTCTTTGTTTTCTTTTACTTCCTAGTCCCATAATGTTCCTAGTTTTCAGCTTCATTATGAAAGGTTGGTAAATGAGTAACTATTAAGAGCTTTTATTTTGCTTAAGTTAATCATGAGTATCCCACATTCTGTTAGTAGCTCATTCTGACTCTTCCTTCCTCTTTTTCTGCCTGAGGTCTCGGTAGGGTGTTCTGATGTTACCTCGATCAGTTTTACCCTTCTATTTTCCTAGTTGTCATGGTTCCTCTTCATTCCAACAGCCTTTGCTTGAGTTTTCCAGAGGAAGACTGTTGTACCTCTTATGGTAGAGAATCAACACCTCTGTTGGTTCCTTGCTCCAGGAAATTCTCTAGATCCAGATTCTCCCTCTCAAGAATCTCTTGAAGTTCGCGGTCCTCTATCCCAACTTCACTTGGGGTCATTTCCTGGTCCCTACCCAACTCCATAGTACTTGCCAGATCCTCCCTTATTTTGTTGTTCTCATGTGTGACCTCCATGCTTTCATATTTTTCCTTCTCTGTAGTATTATCCTTTTGTTCCGTGTCTGTTCCATTGTCCCCAACTTCTTCTTCTAAAATCTTAAAACCGTTATGAATTGGTTGCTTACCTTCTCTAGGTTTCTTTTGGTACTTCTTTCCCCCTCATTTCCCTCTTCCTCCCACCCCTATGAAGCCTTCAGGATCTTTACTTGTGTTAGGTTTCGTATTGTCCTCTAGTTTGTTAAGTGGGTAGTCCTTGAAGAGGTTCCCATGTTCATGACATTTGCAGCATCTCAGTAGGACACACTCATAGTCCACTACTTGCACCCATTCTTTGTCATATACTTCTAGAATAATTTCATCTGGAAGTTCTCCCGGTAGATCCATTTCTACACATATACATGCAAAGGAGGTATATTTGCCTCACAGAGTCGCATCTGATATTTTTAAAAAATTACCTATTTATTTCCTATGACTTTTAAGGATTTAGGTAGCTAATAATCTAAGCGTAGGGAGTAGATTCTAATCCATATCGGTGCTGAGGTGAATATTTTTCTCTCCGAGACAAAGTTCATCACCCATGGTCACATGTAAAGTCTTGCAGCAACATAGAAGTATGGTCCCCCTTTGAACACTCGGTCTTTATCTACTAGGTTTGTGAAAACTAACTGTGAAGAAACCCTTGAACCCAAGATGAAGGGTTATTTCTCCCTTTGGCTTCCAATAATTCCTTATCCAAGTGTACAAAGACTTCTCCGTTGGCCATACCCCCATAAATTTGCAAATTACTGCATATGTCATCGTGTGATCTCTATGTGCCTGTAGCGCAAGATCACTTAGGACAACCCGGGGTTTGATAGTTGACCTAGGTTTATAGGGTCCAGTCATAGTCTTTTGCTCAGTTCTCTTACTATTGTCGCTTGTCTTTTTCCCTTTTCTTACTTCCTCGTGACCCTCCTCCTGTTCACGATATTTGCTGCTTTCTGGCATTTTTTTTACTTATTTTCCCTATTTCCGCCTCAATCGGCTTTTTGAATCGATTCAAACCTGCCTCCTTGTTTTTGTCAACTACTACTTGGCTCTAGGAGGGAGTGGAGCTCCCCCTCCTTGCCCCTCCATTATTACCAAATCACACCCTTTTCTCCCTGTTCAAAACCCTCACTCTCATCTTACTGATCAACCCTCATCTTAGAGTCTCACTTCAGATTCATCTTTCGATTTTTGGATGATTTTGGTTTAAGATATCATGTTAATTGTATAACTTCAATCTGGGTAATTTTTTACATTTAAATTGTCAAATATGTAGAAGTTACGTTACACTAGCTTAAATCCAATCTGAACACAAATAAAATATCCCCTTGGTTGGTGAAGAACCAATTCAATGCTATTTTTGGTGCAGTATTAAGTTATTAACCGAATATAAAAAATGTTAGTCTCTTAAATGATTGAAAAAGGATGTTTAGAATGTTATATAGAAGTTACATTTCACGTAACTATAATATTCGAACTCCATTTTTTATATAGAAGTTACATTTCATGTAGCTATAGAAATTACATTTACGTGTTTTAAATAGAAGTTACATTTTACATAGCTATATCTACCATGACATAACTATAATATTCCAACTCCATTTTTTTCACACTTTTCAACATTTTAAAGATTTATCTATTTTAGTTTGATTATGTAATGAAATAGTTGATATTGTTTAAGACATATCCTATTCGTAAAATTTTGAATTCTTAAGTGGGATCTTGGGTAGGTTTTGGTTACTACCATATATCATGTTTTAAGTAGATGGTACTTTATAATTCACCCAAGTGACTTCAGTAGCAACCTTAAATTGCATGCTTGTTTCCAATATATATCTAATATTTACAACCTTTTCCACGTGAAGAACCCAATAGCCCATGTTGAACATGAAGCAAGTACCTAAAAAATTGGGGAATATTAGTTACTCTATTTCCAGAGGGGGATAAATCTAGAGAAGGCAATGAAAACTATCATAAATGGCTTTTGTCATGTTTTACTTAATGGAATCTCACTACAATTTGATACTAAAGTAAATCAATTGATGAATTTGAAGCTTGAAGGTAGTGTTGAATAGGTGTTGCAAGGTATCTCCATAACACTATCTATATACATGATTCTAGTTCCATGTGATGATGTCTCAATAATACTATTGTCTAGTGACGGGTGCTAGATGTAGATAGCTTTCTCATATCCTTCACGTAAATTGTATCATTATATTTCTATGAAATCTCAGAATGTGTTCAAAGTTTGTCTCAGATAAGGAAATATGCATGTACTCTTGGATTTATCTATGTTGTAATAATATCAAGAATAAAGTTTTCATTGCAAATAATTGGGATCTACCATGTAAGTTTAATTTACTACATGAAATTCTTTATTTGTTAGATCCCAACTAGCTAGCATTGAATTTATTTTTGTTGTAATGAGATTAAGAATAAAGTTGTCATTTTAATCACTGAAATATACCATGTAAGATTTATTCACTACATGAAATTATTTATTTGTTAGAGCCCAACTTATTAGATTATGAAGAGTCCTATTTCATGACAATATTTATGAATGCTCTATTCTTAATCAAAGAATTACATATTAAAGAAAGGTGGAAAATAAATGAGATGCAGTTGAATGGTTTCCGTTTTAAAATGTTTGGAGGGAGCATAAAATCATTTTCAGTTGTGTTCAAATATTTTGGAGCACCCACGAAAGTGCTTCATTTTCCTCCTAGTTAATTCCATTTCTACTATCCCAATTCTTCTAGAAGTCCTCCAAATTGATCTCTTAACTATCTTGGAGGAAAATAGATTACTTGATTGGAACCCTCAGATTACAATTTGATTAGGAGAAAGGGATGAGAAAGCTTCATATTCTTTAATATATTCCACAATTTCAAAGCATATCGAACAATTAGCTTTTTGTTTAATTGATATGAAAATCACTTGAGCATCTTTTAGGATTTTAAGACTTTTTACAATGAATTTCGTTCTGAAAGTTATGATCTCAATTAAAGAAATTAAAGAAAAGGTGGAAATGATGCAATCAAAGGATTTTCTATTTTAGTGCCTAAGAATGTGTTGCTAATGTGAAGGACTTGGTATTTTCTTGACTCATTTTTGTTGTGTTTATATTGCTATCCTCGAATTTGGTGATCTACTATGTGTGTAATAGGAAGTATTAACTACTAAGCACTCTCAAAGATGATCTTCATGTATGGCTAACTTTAAATGTCCATACTTGACACTTTAGTAATTTTTTTTTTCCACTGGAGAAATCATAATCTTTCATTAATTTGAAAAATTACATGTTGTAGATGCTTTTCAGCATATGCATCATTTTTCCTCATCCATCAATCAAAATGGAGCTCTGTCTTAACAAAATTCGTGTGTCTATCTATTCAACATGTTCACCACGCAGGGTGTTCATAAGAGACTGTTATAAAATTGATATATACAAAAATATATACGTTTACCACACAAGGCAAAGTCCATAATATATAGTCTGAAAAATATCATAAATAAAAACATACTAAAAATATATACAAAATGTATTCTGTGCATGTCCAAAATTTGCAAAATTTAGGGACTTTCTGCCCTATGGTATATCTGATCAATGTAGGGCGTCCGATAGTAATGGTACTCATTTGTACCCCTCTGTTCCTATATCAACCATTGTCCTCTAGGTAGAATCATGGCCTCCTTGGAAAGCCCATCAGCACAATAATTATCTTCCATGTAAATATGTTGACATGAAATAGTGTTAAACTGAGCTTTGAACATATTCAATTCATCCAATATATTACTGAGTATGAGAATGACAAGCAGTAATATTATTGAACCAATTAATTATGATTTTTGAGTCTCCAAATATCTGAAGGTTGACACAGTCATGACCAATAGAGAAATGTAGTAGGTGTCAAAGTGCAATGAGCTCTACAAAATTATTTGTTCCATTTCCAAGCCCCATCCTAACCTTAAAATAATGCTGATCTGTGAGGTATAGAATAAAACCACCCCCACATCCTTGGTTCTATGTGGCACCATCAAAAAATGCCCAAGGTGTATGTTTGTTAATGGTGGGGGGTCGGGGGAAGCAACATGTCTCCTAGGCTGGGAAACAGAGGGGTTGGGCAGTTCATGGAAAGGCAAGATGATCAATGCTGAGATATGCGGCCATCTAACGACAGTGTCTTCAAAAATAATGCGATTCTGAGCCAGCCAGGTGTGCCAACAAATGAGGAGAGGGAGGCATAATAGTTTTTTTCTACGATGCAGATTACACCAAACTTCCGAGGCTCTGCATATTTTTTCACCCTCCCATTTACTAGTCGATTGGATTGAGGAAGAAATAGTCTGCCAGAGACTACGCAGTGTTTCGCAACACAGAAAAAGGTGTTCTATAGATTTTGATGATTTCTTGAAAAGGGCACGCCATTGTGGGCCTTGGAAAGCATAGTGCAATAGGGGAGTCTCGGTGGGGGCCTTGTTACTGAGTACACACTACAAGAACAACTTAGGTCTTGGGGGAGAACCAAGCTTCCAAATGCACTGCCACCACGCATGGACCTGCTCTAGTTATCTGTTTGATATAAGCTTGAGGTAGCCTGCCTTAGGGGTTTATAATCCATTCTCTGCAAGACTCCAAACTAGTTCATCAGGGCCTTCATTTATACTGACGTGGGATTCAATCAGAGAAGATGTATAGTCTTGCCATTCTTGGTTCCATTGAGGAGGTATACTAAGTTATGGGCAGATTTCCATCCTTGTGTGAAAATGGAAGTTTTCTCTCGATTTGCGATGTGGGCTATGATCCTTATCTCTTTCTGATTGAGAAATTGAATTAACCCTCTTGGGAGTTAAAATCATCCTCCACCCCTAGTCCAAGGAACCAGGCCTATACGAGCTTTTGTTCCATCTTTTATTCTCCAGGCTAGATTGTTTTGAATGATGGGAATACAACGTAGGAGAGCCTTCTAGACTGATGATATACCTGTCCTTTGCCAATGAGGCAAATGAATCCAATCCATGATCAGGAGAGGCTAGATGTACTTATAGTAGGTGACAGAAGTCCAAAGATTCTTCCCAGTTAGTAAATTCCAGCCCATTTTTGTAACCAGAGCTTGTGCAAATAGAGCGAGATCTTTTAGACCCCATCCTCCCCATTTTTTTGGTAGAGAAACCTTGGCCCAACTGACCCAGGAAAACATTCTCTTATCCTGTTGACCATTTCATAGGTATTTGCTACAGATCTGTTGAATACGGGCAATTATATTTCTCGGGATCCAAGCCAATGCTATCCAAAAAACTGGTGTGGCCGCCAACACTAATTTTATAAGGACTAGTCTATCTACTCTATATAAAAATATGTGACACCAATTTGTGAGCTTTTTTTCCAACTTAATAACCAACCAGATCCAGTCCGCTATCTTTTGACTGAAGTGTTTGATCCAAAAACCCATGTATTTGAATCCATAGTCAAGAGGAAGGATACAATAGTGAAAATGTTACTGAGAAAAATGAGACTCCTAGATGGAAGTGAGAGCCAAAGTGATGGTGGATTTCCCATGATTCACCTACATACCAGTGGCCAAAGAGAAGAGAGAAAGTACAAATGAGAAGGTGGTTGAATCTCTGATACTAACATCAAGAAATATGAGGACATTGTCCACAAATAGAAGATGAGTGAGGTGATAGAAGTCATTTATTTTTAGGCCCCCTAGTCTACCTTCTCTCTTTGCCTAGTCAAGAAGTCTACTAAGTCCTTCCATAACAATCCAGAATAGTAAAGGGGAGAGGGGGTAGCCTTGTCTGAGACCTCTTTCTGGATGGAAGTGAGAGGCAGATCCATTGATGAGAACACTAAAAGAAGGGGTAGTAATTCATGACATAATCTAGGTGATGAAAGCATGAGGGAAATGAAGGTGGATGAGGAACATCTTGATGTATAAGCTGTTGACATGATCAAAAGATTTTGCTCCATCAATATTAAGGATGATTCCTTTAAGCCTTTTAGACCAGATCATGTGTATGGCCTCTTAGGCTGTACCAATGGCTTCATGTATTTGGCGATGCTCTAGGAAGGCAAATTGCTCAAGAGATATATGGCGAGAGAAGATAGGTCTGATACAGTTTGCAATGATTTTTGCTAAAATCTTGTAAAGACAATTACAAAGTGATATGGGCTGAAAGTCATTGAAAGATGAGGGAGAGTCAAACTTAGGAATAAGTGTAATGAAAGTGGAATTAATGGCATTGTAGAGAGACCCTGATGTTCTTCATTCTTCCACAACCTTTAAAAGATCATCCCCCAAGATTTCATAAAAAGAAATATAGAACTCGATTAACCATCCATCTGACCCGAGACTCTTATATTTTTTAAACCATTTCAATGTTCCTTCCAACTCCCCTAGAGTGATAGGGGAGTTTAGCTCTTCAGCCTCATCTTCTTTTACATAACGAGTAAAATGGCTAGCAACATTGATGATGTCGGCCAAATTAGATCCTTGAGGTGCTTTGTATAGATGTTGAAAGTGAGAAGTACCTAGGAGTGATAGATTATTAAAATTACCTGCCGCTCCCCCATCAGGTGGGGGAAGATTCCAAATGGTATTTGTAACTTTTCAACCTTTGGCATAATTCTGGAAAGAAATTGTGTTATCATCTCCCACTTTTAGCCAGATGGCCCTACTTTTTAGTCTCCAAGTTTCCTCTCTCTCCTTAAGTATCCTTTCCTTCTGTTTCTCTAGCTCAATCAGGTGGGACTTTTCACTGTCAGATGAGAATCCTAGGTTACACTCATCTAATAGGGCACACAATTCAGTCTCTATTTGAGCTAAAGAGGAGTTATCTCTCTATTTTTCTCTTTGGACCAGGTGATGGAGAGATACTTAAGTTGATTCAGGTTATGAAAGAAACCCTCTGCTAAGGATCTGAACCTCGAGATAGGATTGGCCTTCCGTAATCTGAGACTAGATTGATGTCTCCAAGATCCTGAAGCCAGATATGATTAAATTTGAAGGGGGATTTTGGTTTAGGGCAGAGACCAAGGATCTCTAAGTATATGGGAGAGTGATCCGAGATTCCCCCTGAACCTATCCATTGTCTGTACTTCTGCAGTTGATTTAGTAGAGGCACCTTAATTAGAAAGCGATCTGATCATCTGGCTAGAACTGCTTCCCCCACCTTTATGTTCCTCCATGTTAGAGGGGGCTTATTCATAAGGACATCAACAAGGTTATGCTTCTCCAAAAGATTCACCATATGTCTCGAAAGAGAGCCCACTCGTGCTTGTGAGCCCTAGGATTCCCCAAACCCAATGGAGAAATTGAGATCTCCCTCGAGGATTACATGATCAGGAGATATGTTCAAGAGATTAAGGAAATGCTGCCAAAAAGACTTCCTCTGATGACATGGCCCGTAAATGTTGACTACCCAAAGATTTAGGCCAAACTCCGCCGAGAAAATGTCTAGACCAATAAACCCTGATCCACTCCAAGATGCTAGAGCCTTTATGGAGCGAGGGTTATACCCAATGGCTAGACCCCCAGATTGACCCATGGCATCTAGACAGTGGAAATGTCGTTAGGTTTTAAGGAGGCTAGAGATCTAGAAATTTGGTCTGCATCCCCTAGGGTTTCTTGCAGCATGATCAAATCAATAGTTTCAATGTCAAATAACCTGCACAGGGCTAGTTTCTTTGAGGCACTAGCCATGCCTTTGCAGTTGAAAGAGAGGCACTTCATGGGGGAACCCTACCCAAGGTATTCAACGCTCTAAGAACCCCTTCCAAAGTGGATTGTTTGCTAGTGACAACCTCTACCCCAGCCCTTTGTATAACTTTGGATAGAAATGATTTCCTTCCTCTAGATGATTGTATAATAGATCCAGGTAAGGTGATACGAAGCCTTGAGAGAGGAGGTGGATGGCCAACAGAGTGAGAGCAGGAGCGTAAATTATATTTGTGAGGAGGAGCCAACCCTTCAGTGGAGGGAGGGGAAAGGGAGGATGGCGAGGGAGGGATAGATGGAGCAGTGGTGGCTATGGTGGGAGATGATGATGCAAGTGTGTAGTGAATAGTAGATGTGAAGATAGAAGATGATGAATTCATTAATGAACTACAAGGTAATGAGAAAGAGGGTGAAAATAGAGGAATACTCAATTTTCTTGCGGCTTCAGCAGCTGCTTGAGCTCTTGTCAGGGGTGGAGATGGGGTCTTGTGAGCTCCACCTACTGCCATTGGGGAGTTATTGTGTGCAAGGGCTTGAGGGGCCGAGACAAGGTTGTGATCCAGAGGTGCTACAATTGGTCCCATAGAAGTATTTGTAGCAGATGCAGGATCCACCACTATCCTGATTAGTGGGCAGTCCTTGTAAATGTACCCTACCTTATGACACCTTCTGCAGTGAAACGGGACTCCTTTGTAGTCCAGAATCAGTATCCTAGAATAGTTCTTCCATTGAAGATTAATTTTTTCCTCTAGCCCCTCTCGCGTATCCAGGTGGAGTAGTATGCGGGCAAGTGTGCGATTCTTTGACTACATGAAGGTCTTGTCGTGGTCCAGATATGTGTCGAGTGCATTTCCAATTTGAATGAAAACTTCTTCCAACCAGTACTATAATGGAAGTCTAGGTAGATGCACCTAGAGGAGTCCTACGCCAGTCTGTTCCCGCTTAAGGTCCAAAAGGGGACTCCATCACTTGAGGAGGACAGGGGCCATTTCTATGTGCCAATACTTGGTAAGGACCAAATCATTATAGTTTTCCTTTGCGAAGTGAAGAGCAAACCAGCCCCTGGGAAGTACCTACACCTCAGGCACTTCTTTAAGCATGCTTCCCCAAATTTCTCATACTCAGAGGGCTAGTCTATCTATTGAGTAAGCCATTCCTCGAACATGACCTACCAAAATAGTGCTAGCCATTTTGGCTCTTTCCTCCATAGCAATCCCCTCACCAAAACATATGGTTATGTCCTTTGCAGTAACCTTCATGCACTTCGATTTCCTCTTCCCTGTGCGAGGCACAGATGGATGATCCAAGAGTGGATTTGGCGAGCCTGCTCCTTCTTGTGATAGGTGAGCCACTGATTTAACCTTGATAGTAGGCATTCCAAAACACCCTAATGGGGAATTTGTTGAGATGGATGGATTTTGTCTCGAAGAAGATGGGGTTTCTTAAGGTTGAGACAGATGCTGCATCAAGGACAACAGTTGGAGATGGTTGACTGGGGGGGACTCAAATGTGGGAGATGGTAGTGAAAGTGATTTGAGGAGGTGTAAGGTGCCAGGGGAAAGTGGAGGACAGTTGAACGTAGG
The DNA here is from genome assembly GCA_000404065.3 of Pinus taeda. Lineage (NCBI taxonomy): Eukaryota > Viridiplantae > Streptophyta > Pinopsida > Pinales > Pinaceae > Pinus > Pinus taeda. The sequence continues at coordinate 46,140 of APFE030553598.1, read as the reverse complement.
AGAGTCAATGGACAAAGGAACCAAATATGAGAGAAGAGGCACAATTCCTAGGGTAGTTTACCAACAAAATGGAAACAGATGGACTTGAAATGGAGGGATGAGAAAAAACAAAATTCTGGCAATTAGTGTTAGGGTTGCCGAAAATAACCTGGTCAGGAAATGGGTCCGCAGAATAGTCTAGCTGCTCTATATCCATAGCCTCGATATTTTCACCCATACAAGAAACAGGTAACCGCCAGCGGATGGAGACAACTGCGAAGGGGACGGAATAGTCGGTCATTTGGGCGTTTGAGATAAGTCAGTCAGATTCTGTAGTAAAAAGAGGGTTTTTACCCTAACCCTCTATTAGGCCACCTAAATATGTCTGTTGCCATCTTCCTTTAACCTAGTTTTTCATTATATATATATATATATATATATATATATTTATATATATATAATATATATATATATATATATATCCTCACACTTTAGTATTACATGATCATGTAAAGAAATTATTAATCAATCTTAAAGGGAATATGATTAATGTGTAATGTTTCTTGGCTTGCCATATAATTACTTCATTTTGGCCTGCAATAATATATTTAAGGCTATGTTTTGGTTGTTACTTATGGAGCTTCCCTTTGGCTCAGAAAAACATGGAGGATAAATGTCCATTGCATTGGCATTGGACATCATCAAAGAGAAATTTACCAAAATCAATAAATGACATGGGAGCAATTGGTACAATGAGTAGATAACCTATAGAGAAACACTAAGGAACCATAATTTATTGTGTATTTATATTCACTCGAAATTAACTAGTCACAAAAAGTATCTTTCTTTTCCGAATATTTTCATGTATAGATAAATACTTAAATCACAATTTCAGACTAGTTATTCAAACTAATAATTAACTGAAAGTCATCATTTATAATTAAATAGTATGATATGATTAATATTATAGGACACAACTATAGGGTCGGAATGTGAGGGGCATTGTGACAATATATGTATACTTCTCATTGTATTAGACAATCATCTCTTAGAGTGTGATATCTGTCCAACGAAATGTACTCCCATAGGCCATTGTGGAATTCAACTTTTTTCTTCACTGGAAAAGTGGTGATATATTTTCTTTGGCCTTAGTGTTCATATACTTCGATAAGGTTTTGACACTACTCACATCTAGCACCTTCATTCAACCAAGTGAGGTACTCATCTTGGAAAGTCAAATCATTTTGTCTCCACAATCCAATATGATGTTGGATAAATCTCATGATCTTAAAAACATATGTCATAATAGCGAGGAACTTTTATTGTGGGCAAAGGAATATCCAAATTTAGGGAACATGACTCTTTTAGAACAAGAAATAAGGATATTTTTTACACTAATATTTTTTTTTTTCCATTTGTTTTCACAAGTTATCCATTGTGTGATATTATTAACATGTAACTTAGTTGGTATGATTGTGCCTAAGGTTTTGTTGAAAGTTTAATACTAAGTTCCTAAGGTGTTATTTTCTATGGTGACATTTTATTTTCTTTGTTTATACAGGTCATCTAGCCGCATGGTGCCACTGTTGAATGTTGAGGTATATGTAGTATAAATCTTCTATAACCTACTTTATTTTATATTCAAGTATTCATCATCTTTCATGTCTTATACTCTTCATTGTATCTTCTTTCAATTTCAGGAGAGGAACTCAATATTGATGGTAAGAGGCAACAATTGAAAAAAGAGGAGAACATTAACATTGGAGTGTCAAATGCAAAATGAGAGAGAGAATATAATATGTCTAGTGATACCCTTATAGCCAATATCTTGCATAAGACACACTCATAGAGATTAATGGTAAAGCCTCCAGAGGTAGTGAATTCACTTGCAAGGCTTTGACAACACAACGATAATGTTTTGAAATGATGAAACAATATTTCATGTGTAAAATGTAGTTCAACTAATATTAAGTTGGAAACTCATGTTGTAATACTTGATATTTTATATAATACAATTTATATGGTTGAAATTATTTTTATTTGCAATTGGTAGTATTTAGTCTTGTAATTAACATATGTAAATTTGCGTTTTCATATTAGATAAGCATTCACATTGTATGGCATTTTTAAAAAAATTAATCGCAAAATCATACTAATTAATTTATGTTGATTACTAATGAATGCATAAAATCAATCTAAAACTACTAGATTATTAGTTTATATTGATTAATGATGATCACAAATAAAACGAATATATGACTAAAATAGTTGTTTGTAATGATTGCTAATGAAAGTTAATGAAACGACTATAAACTACTAAAGAAATCATTTATATAATGAATATGAAACTACCGAAAAAGATAAATGGCTACTGTAAATGATAAATTTGTGACTACAAATTACGACTAAATTTTTCCTATATATGACTATTAGTAGCTAATTTACAATATCTTATAACACAACTAAAATTTAGTCATATTTATTTGGTCATTAATTGGTTTCAAATGATGACTAAAATTTTCATATATATGACTATTAGTAGCTAATTTACAGTATCCTATAACACGACCAACATTTTGGTCATATTTCTTTGGTCATTAATTTGTTTTCTGAGGGATTCATATAGTAATATATTTTGTTGTATATTTGGTCATTAATTGCAACAACTAATGACTAAACCAATGAAAAATTAATGACCAGATTTATGACTAAATATACTAGTAGATGGTAAAATTGAGGAAACCATTTAATGACTAAGCTAAAATGACTAAAAGTTGGTCATGTTATAAAATACTATAAATTAGCTACTATTGGTCACTGACTGAAAAAAGGTCATTTATATGCAAATTTTAGTTGTTTGTTTAGTAACTAATTAGTCATTCTGTACTAGTGACTCCATAGTCTCGTGTCATACATCCATTGTCAGAATCCTCTGTGCAAAAATGATGTCCATATGTGCACATAGATGGGAACAAACACACTTATAAAAAAAATGAAAAAACCATAATGTCGTGTGTCTAATAACTCTATCATAATTAAAAATGTTAAATGTATATAGATGTTAAAATTCAAATGTGCAATATGAACTTAAAAATGTACAAAAAGAGATTATAAGTACTGAGTTGTTGCACCCAATCCCTATGTTTAGCACATCCTCTTCAACATGTCGGTAATGACCAGATGCACTGTATTTCTCTATGACTTGATCAATAACCCAATTGTTAATGCATGTCATTAACATCATTTCTTTTAAATTATTAGGATAAGGAACACTTCTACCATTCAAGCGTTTGAATTCTTTCCTATAATTTTCCCATTTCCTCCAATTTTGTTCATACAATGTGACCCATGGTTGTGTCTCTTCCATATTGCAAAGAATGAATTTGTTGATAGCTTCGATTTCTAAATTCACTAATGAAAGAAAAATATGCACTATAATGAATTTTAGTGTGAATAATTACCATGTAGAAATTTAAGAAATGATAAGCCAATTACTCTTTATCCTGCACCTCTTTCCATTCGTTTCAAAAAACTTCCCTTCTCTTTTGTCTTCATCCCTTTCGTCATCCCAAATCACTACACCTGGTTTGTTTTCAAATTGCTTGATGTACTCACTAGCATAATAGAAAGACATACAATATATAACCCTCTGTCATAGACCCCTTGGGTTTTTCCCTTTTTCAAACAAAACCTTTCAATTTCTTCATGTACCTCTCTAAGAAGAACATCCAATGATAACACACCACCCCAACTAATTTAACCTCATCTACTAGGTGAATTAGAAGATGAACCTGCAAGTCCATGAAACTTGTTAATAGTTCGTTCTCAAACATACAAACAATCTCAGTTATCTCTTGAAGATAATCATGGAATGCTAGCCATATGATTCTCCTTTGATGTGATCCAATGTAGAAATGAAAATAGTTTATATATGGCACGATGCAGGTCTTGGAGGAAGTCATGGTTCACACACCCACGCATGAGTAGAGGATATTTACACTACACAATAAATAGTACATTATACAAAAATTAGTTACAAAATATATTATTGCTTAAAAATAAAAAAAATAATAGTAAATCATGTTTTTCACATAGTCTTAGAAGGTTCAAATGGTCATGTGATTTGAACCCTGACAAATGATCTTCTAAGATGAAGCAATGCCATAATGAAGACCCATATGAAGAAGGCATCATCACACTCATTATAACTTCCTTTATGAAGGAAATGTCTTCTTTCTTTAAAATCCATGTTGTTATTTTTTGTAGCATCAGATGTGTTCTAATGAGGAAATTTTGTGGAGAGGCTAGAATACATGAGATGTCCAAAACTCAGAAATCATTTTTGGAAATTCCACCTAGAAATGACTTAATTAGATTATTAGCATGATTTTAAATATTTATTAAGTGTAAACTTAGGGAATATGGTTAATTAATCAAAATTAATTAAGTCAAGGTGTGAATGTTATAGAAACTCACATGGGTCGACTCTACATTAATCCTAATCATCGATTAAGATTTAATCTTTGTCGTTGGAGTCCCAATAGAGGATTATAAGAAGAAGTCAATAGGAACTTGGAGAAAACACTTAAGCAACTCGATTTCTTAGAAGATCGATTTCTTGAGTAGCAGCATTCAGCTACCGGAGAGAGAGCCAGAGAAATCGAAGTAGTGAGATAGGGGTAGGGATAGTGAAGTCGGAGGAAGGATTCTAGTTCTGGTGAGTGCATTTTCAAAGAGGCAGAGAATCTATAGAGAGCTTGATGGAGAGCAACGCAGTAGCCTCTAGAGGAAAATTAAAATTGTTGGGGGGAAGCATAATTCCAGCCTCAGAAGCTAGGCAGAGGTTCCAGAGGCTAGGAGAGTTAGTTTAGCAGACAAAAGTTGGTCATATGGTTTGAAGAGAAGTTGTTCTAGGCTGAGAGAAACAATAACTATGCTAGGGTAACCCAGTGTCTCTGCAAAGGAAGTTTGGACAACTAAATTTTAGTTGACGTCAATGTCGTGTTTGTCCTATGGAGTGATGAATTTCTCCTCACTAGATTCTCTTGCCAGTATTTCTCTATAGGATTGACAGTTTTGGCATCTATTTGTACTCAGATTATTTCATTGCCACATAATAATAAAATCGTCAGCTACTGCACCGGTTTCCCTGAGATGGGTTTTTCTAGGGACATTGGTCAAAAAATAATTTTCATTTTATGTACATGTGTTAGTATTCCTTCTAGTGTTTATTTCTTTCGCATTTGATTTGTGTAGGTTGTAGTTTGATTGATTCAGTATTAGGAGAATTATTTCTAGTTTTTGTAATAGAATTCCGAGTTTCTGAATTTTCACATGGTATTGGGGCATGAATAATCATCCAAAGAGCATAGTAGTGAAGGAAGACAAACTTTCTTTGTTCGTTGATGGTAGTAGTTAGAAACCCTAGAGGCAGCACAATCACTTTGGGCAAGAGGTCGAATTCATGAGGAGAAAACATTTTTTCAAAGAGAGGGACAAAACAATTTGATCTCTCTAGATCAAGGGTTTGCAGAGGTAGAAGGAGAAGACAATATTTTTTGTAGAGCATATATCTAGCTAGACGTAGCAGTTGGTATAGCAGAACTATCATTGAGAGGAAGAATATTAGCAGCGACTAAGTAGCAACAGTGGTCGAGTAGTAGCAACAACCGAGTAACAGTTGCAACCGAGTAGTAGCAGCGGCTGAATAGCCACAACAACTAGTTAACAATAGTTGAGTGATGATTGAGTAGCAAAATCTATGAAGAAAGGGAAGAGGATATTTTTGACATCATCTAATATGGCCATTGCTAGACTACGAGATAATGACAGGTTGGATGGTGCTTCCAACTATGTCATTTCGAAAGCAAGGATGTCCTTCCTTATGGATGAATATGGTCTGAAGCCATATATTAATGTCATGGAAGCTACACCTATAGATGCAGATCAGTTGAAGGAATACCAAAAGGAGATGGAGAGAACAAAGATATTGATCATAGATGGTGTCCGGGGTCATGTTGTACCAAACATAGTGGCCAAGGGAATGACCAAAGAGATTTTTGATACACTTTCCATGCTCTACCAAGGTACTTCCAAGAAATGGAAGATGTACTTGGAGGAGAAGTTGAGATGCACCAAAATGTAGAAAGGGGAAACATATACCCCTTCCTCACCAGGATTCAAGAGATCTAGGACCACCTGTTAGCTATTGGGGCTGCACCATCTTGAACTCACAAAGCTAGTATAATTAGCACTGAACAATGTCTCATAGGAGTGATAGGTATTTGTCCAAAGTATCTTGGGTAGAGAAACCTTTCTAAGTTAGGACAAAATGTGGGCTGATTTGCAATAAGAGGATTTAAGACGAGCTCTATTCAAGAGCTTCATCAATGGAAGTAGCAGTGGATCAAATCAGGTGAAGGAGGAGGAGAATGTGGCCCTTGAATCAAAGGGTCCCAGTCAGAGACATGGGGAGAAGAGAAAGAAGAAGAAGTACCTTTCAAAGGCAAAATGCTTCAGATGTGTTGAGCTTGGTCACTACAACACCTAGTGTCCTCTTAGAAAGAAGGATAAGGAGGAGAAGGAGGACCAACAGGAAGAATCATTAGAGATCGATAGGCTTTCCTCCAGGCTCGAGGAATACTTCACCATGTTTGTTGACATACTTCCAGGAGTCAACTGGGGTGACTTGGTGTTATAGCCTTAGAGTGCTATAGATGGGTAGGATTCTTGAGGAGGTCAAACTCTTGAATCAATACCTTTCTATGGGGCACATAGTAGTTTGTAGAATGATGGATGAGTGGTAGTAGATACAGTCATGTGATAGAGTGACATATGCAACGTCTAGATGTAGTCAAATACTAGACAACAAAGTACAAAGTTTGCAGCAGTGTAGAGTGGCACAATGCAAAGTTGGTAGCAGCACAGATGCCTGAGTGATAACACAAATATAAGAAGTATTCAGAGAATCAGGTGGGAGATGTATCATACTGATCACAGTTGATTCTATTTAGAATTCTTTTCATTTGCAGATGTTTCACTTGCAACAACAACATATGGAGAGGGAGTTGCGGTGCAGATGTAGTGTTGGAAGCAATTTTACAGGGTTAGCAACAACACAAATGCAACACATATTAGAGTTGCATAGTAGTTGATGGGCAGTAGCATCCATACATCAGCAGTGTGACAAGGGATGTTGCAGAGATAGGGTGGTGTTATAGGGGGCAACATCAATATAGCACATTTCTTGCTAAGAGGGAGTGTTATTTTTTGTAGCATCGAATTTGTTCTCACCATGAAATTTTGTGGAGAGGCTAAAATACATGAGATATCCAAAACCCAAAAATTTTATTTGGAAATTCCATATAGAAATGACTTAATTAGATTGTTAGCTTGTTTTTAAATATTTCCTAAGTCTAAACTTAGGGAATATGGTTGATTAATCAGAATTAATTAATTCAAGGTATGAATGTTCTAGAAACTCACACGGATCAACTTCAAGTTAATCCTAGCCATCGATTAATATTTAATCTTAGTCGTTGGAGTCCCAATAGAGGAATATATGAAGTCGATGCGCACTTGGGGAAAGCACTTGAGCAGTTCGATTTCTTAGTAGATCGATTTCCTGAGTAGTAGTGTTTTGTTATTCGGGAGAGAGCCAAAGAAAATGAAGAAGTGAGAGAGGGGTAGGGATAGTGAAGTCAAATGAAGGATTCCAGTTCTAGTGAGTGGCTTTTCAAAGAGGCAGAGAAGCCAGAGAGAGGCTGGGGGAATGTAGCACAATAACCTCTAAAGGCAATGTTGGCATTATGTTTCTGGTATGGGTATATGTTACAGATGTTGTACTTGATGGCAACACCCATGGCATGGCTCTCAATATGATGAGAATTAAGAAGTACGCAGGAGAAAAGTTCATGGAATTTTATGCAGAGAAAATTTTATAAAAGTTTATTTCATATGGAGAAAAGTTCACGAAATTTTATGCAGAGAAAAGTTTATTCCATGTGGGAAAACTTACCTTTGGTCCATGGTAGTTAGTCCTTGGAATTTGAACCTATGG